>JAECWI010000552.1:0-124835 GCA_018150345.1 Drosophila equinoxialis
AAACTGTGGACAAACTGTGGACTTTTATTAAAATATAAACTGTGGACAAACTGTGGAAATTTTTATTAAAATATAAACTGTGGACAAACTGTGGACTTTATTAAAATATAAACTGTGGACAAACTGTGGACATTTTTAAAAATATAAACTGTGGACAAACTGTGGACTTTTATTAAAATATAAACTGTGGACAAACTGTGGACATTAAAATATAAACTGTGAGAATTTAAAAATATAAACTGTGGACAAACTGTGGACTTTTATTAAAATATAAACTGTGGACAAACTGTGGAAATTCTTAAAATATAAAACTGTGGACTTTTATTAAAATATAAACTGTGGACAAACTGTGGAAATTTTTAAAAATATAAACTGTGGAACTGTGGACAAACTGTGGACTTTTATTAAAATATAAACTGTGGACAAACTGTGGACATTTTTTATAAAATATAAACTGTGGACAAACTGTGGACTGTGGAAATTTTTATTAAAATATAAACTGTGGACAAACTGTGGACATTTTTTAAAAATATAAACTGTGGACAAACTGTGGACTTTTATTAAAATATAAACTGTGGACAAACTGTGGACTTTTATTAAAATATAAACTGTGGACAAACTGTGGAAATTTTTTAAAATATAAACTGTGGACAAACTGTGGACATTTTTAAAATATAAACTGTGGACAAACTGTGGACTTTTATTAAAATATAAACTGTGGACAAACTGTGGACATTTATTAAAATTATAAACTGTGGACAAACTGTGGACTTTTATTAAAATATAAACTGTGGACAAACTGTGGAAATTTTTAAAATATACTTAAAATATAAACTGTGGACAAACTGTGGACTTTTTTAAAATATAAACTGTGGACAAACTGTGGACTTTTATTAAAATATAAACTGTGGACAAACTGTGGACATTTTTTAAAAATATAAACTGTGGACAAACTGTGGACTTTTATTAAAATATAAACTGTGGACAAACTGTGGACATTTCTTAAAATTATAAACTGTGGACAAACTGTGGACTTTTATTAAAATATAAACTGTGGACAAACTGTGGAAATTTTTAAAATATAAACTGTGGACAAACTGTGGACATTTTTAAAAATATAAACTGTGGACAAACTGTGGACTTTTATTAAAATATAAACTGTGGACAAACTGTGGACATTTATTAAAATATAAACTGTGGACAAACTGTGGACATTTATTAAAATATAAACTGTGGACAAACTGTGGACATTTTTTAAAATATAAACTGTGGACAAACTGTGGACATTTATTAAAATATAAACTGTGGACAAACTGTGGACTTTTATTAAAATATAAACTGTGGACAAACTGTGGACTTTTATTAAAATATAAACTGTGGACAAACTGTGGACATTTTTAAAATATAAACTGTGGACAAACTGTGGACTTTTATTAAAATATAAACTGTGGACAAACTGTGGACATTTATTAAAATATAAACTGTGGACAAACTGTGGACTTTTATTAAAATATAAACTGTGGACAAACTGTGGAACTTTTATTAAAATATAAACTGTGGACAAACTGTGGAAATTTCTTAAAATATAAACTGTGGACAAACTGTGGACTTTTATTAAAATATAAACTGTGGACAAACTGTGGACATTTATTAAAAATATAAACTGTGGACAAACTGTGGACTTTTTTTAAAATATAAACTGTGGACAAACTGTGGACTTTTATTAAAATATAAACTGTGGACAAACTGTGGACATTTTTAAAATATAAACTGTGGACAAACTGTGGACTTTTTTTTAAAATATAAACTGTGGACAAACTGTGGACTTTTATTAAAATATAAACTGTGGACAAACTGTGGAAATTCTTAAAATATAAACTGTGGACAAACTGTGGACTTTTATTAAAATATAAACTGTGGACAAACTGTGGACTTTTATTAAAATATAAACTGTGGACAAACTGTGGAAATTTTCTTAAAATATAAACTGTGGACAAACTGTGGACTTTTATTAAAATATAAACTGTGGACAAACTGTGGACATTTTTAAAAATATAAACTGTGGACAAACTGTGGACTTTTATTAAAATATAAACTGTGGACAAACTGTGGAAATTCTTAAAATATAAACTGTGGACAAACTGTGGACATTTTTAAAATATAAACTGTGGACAAACTGTGGACTTTATTAAAATATAAACTGTGGACAAACTGTGGAAATTTTTAAAATATAAACTGTGGACAAACTGTGGACTTTTATTAAAATATAAACTGTGGACAAACTGTGGACTTTTATTAAAATATAAACTGTGGACAAACTGTGGAATTTTATTAAAATATAAACTGTGGACAAACTGTGGACATTTATTAAAATATAAACTGTGGACAAACTGTGGACATTTATTAAAATATAAACTGTGGACAAACTGTGGAAATTTTTAAAATATAAACTGTGGACAAACTGTGGACATTTTTAAAATATAAACTGTGGACAAACTGTGGACTTTTATTAAAATATAAACTGTGGACAAACTGTGGAAATTTTTAAAATATAAACTGTGGACAAACTGTGGACATTTATTAAAATATAAACTGTGGACAAACTGTGGACATTTATTAAAATATAAACTGTGGACAAACTGTGGACTTTTATTAAAATATAAACTGTGGACAAACTGTGGACAATTTTTAAAATATAAACTGTGGACAAACTGTGGACTTTTATTAAAATATAAACTGTGGACAAACTGTGGAACTTTTTTAAAATATAAACTGTGGACAAACTGTGGAAATTTTTTAAAATATAAACTGTGGACAAACTGTGGACATTTTTAAAATATAAACTGTGGACAAACTGTGGACATTTATTAAAATATAAACTGTGGACAAACTGTGGAAATTTATTAAAATATAAACTGTGGACAAACTGTGGACATTTTTAAAATATAAACTGTGGACAAACTGTGGACTTTTATTAAAATATAAACTGTGGACAAACTGTGGACTTTTATTAAAATATAAACTGTGGACAACCTGTGGAAATTTTAAAATATAAACTGTGGACAAACTGTGGACATTTTAAAAATTTTGAACTGTGGACAAACTGTGGACTTTTATTAAAATATAAACTGTGGACAAACTGTGGAAATTTCTTAAAATATAAACTGTGGACAAACTGTGGAAATTCTTAAAATATAAACTGTGGACTTTATTAAAATATAAACTGTGGACAAACTGGACTTTTATTAAAATATAAACTGTGGACAAACTGTGGACATTTTTAAAATATAGAACTGTGGACAAACTGTGGACTTTTATTAAAATATAAACTGTGGACAAACTGTGACAATTCTTAAAATATAAACTGTGGACAAACTGTGGACTTTTATTAAAATATAAACTGGGAACTGTGGAATTTTAAAATATAAACTGTGGACAAACTGTGGACATTTATTAAAATATAAACTGTGGACAAACTGTGGAACTTTTATTAAAATATAAACTGTGGACAAACTGTGGAAATTCTTAAAATATAAAACTGTGGACAAACTGTGGACATTTATTAAAATATAAACTGTGGACAAACTGTGGACTTTTATTAAAAATATAAACTGTGGACAAACTGTGGAAATTCTTAAAAATATAAACTGTGGACAAACTGTGGACATTTATTAAAATATAAACTGTGGACAAACTGTGGACATTTATTAAAATATAAACTGTGGACAAACTGTGGACATTCTTAAAATATAAAACTGTGGACAAACTGTGGACTTTATTAAAATATAAACTGTGGACAAACTGTGGAAATTCTTAAAATATAAACTGTGGACAAACTGTGGACTTTTATTAAAATATAAACTGTGGACAAACTGTGGAAATTTTTAAAATATAAACTGTGGATTTTTAAAATATAAACTGTGGCAAACTGTGGACAAACTGTGGACTTTTATTAAAATATAAACTGTGGACAAACTGTGGACATTTCTTAAAATATAAACTGTGGACAAACTGTGGACTTTTATTAAAATATAAACTGTGGACAAACTGTGGACTTTTATTAAAATATAAACTGTGGACAAACTGTGGACTTTTATTAAAATATAAACTGTGGACAAACTGTGGAAATTTCTTAAAATATAAACTGTGGACAAACTGTGGACTTTTATTAAAATATAAACTGTGGACAAACTGTGGAAATTTATTAAAATATAAACTGTGGACAAACTGTGGACATTTATTAAAATATAAACTGTGGACAAACTGTGGACTTTTATTAAAATATAAACTGTGGACAAACTGTGGACATTTTTAAAATATAAACTGTGGACAAACTGTGGACATTTATTAAAATATAAACTGTGGACAAACTGTGGACATTTTTAAAATATAAACTGTGGACAAACTGTGGACATTTATTAAAATATAAACTGTGGACAAACTGTGGAAATTTTATTAAAATATAAACTGTGGACAAACTGTGGACATTTATTAAAATATAAACTGTGGACAAACTGTGGACATTTTTTAAAATATAAACTGTGGACAAACTGTGGACTTTTTTTAAAATATAAACTGTGGACAAACTGTGGACATTTTTAAAATATAAACTGTGGACAAACTGTGGACTTTTATTAAAATATAAACTGTGGACAAACTGTGGACATTTTTAAAATATAAACTGTGGACAAACTGTGGACTTTTATTAAAATATAAACTGTGGACAAACTGTGGACTTTTATTAAAATATAAACTGTGGACAAACTGTGGAAATTCTTAAAATATAAACTGTGGACAAACTGTGGACTTTTATTAAAATATAAACTGTGGACAAACTGTGGACTTTTATTAAAATATAAACTGTGGACAAACTGTGGAAATTCTTAAAATATAAACTGTGGACAAACTGTGGACTTTTATTAAAATATAAACTGTGGACAAACTGTGGACATTTATTAAAATATAAACTGTGGACAAACTGTGGACTTTTATTAAAATATAAACTGTGGACAAACTGTGGACATTTTTTAAAATATAAACTGTGGACAAACTGTGGACTTTTATTAAAATATAAACTGTGGACAAACTGTGGAAATTTTTTAAAAATATAAACTGTGGACAAACTGTGGACTTTTATTAAAATATAAACTGTGGACAAACTGTGGACATTTATTAAAATATAAACTGTGGACAAACTGTGGACATTTATTAAAATATAAACTGTGGACAAACTGTGGAAATTCTTAAAATATAAACTGTGGACAAACTGTGGACTTTTATTAAAATATAAACTGTGGACAAACTGTGGAAATTTTTAAAATATAAACTGTGGACAAACTGTGGACTTTTATTAAAATATAAACTGTGGACAAACTGTGGACATTTATTAAAATATAAACTGTGGACAAACTGTGGACATTTTTTAAAATATAAACTGTGGACAAACTGTGGACTTTTATTAAAATATAAACTGTGGACAAACTGTGGACATTTTTTAAAATATAAACTGTGGACAAACTGTGGACTTTTATTAAAATATAAACTGTGGACAAACTGTGGAAATTTATTAAAATATAAACTGTGGACAAACTGTGGACATTTATTAAAATATAAACTGTGGACAAACTGTGGACTTTTATTAAAATATAAACTGTGGACAAACTGTGGACATTTTTAAAATATAAACTGTGGACAAACTGTGGACTTTTATTAAAATATAAACTGTGGACAAACTGTGGACATTTTTAAAATATAAACTGTGGACAAACTTTTTAAATTAAACTAATGTGGACTTTTTTAAAATATAAACTGTGGACAAACTGTGGACATTTTTAAAATATAAACTGTGGACAAACTGTGGACTTTTATTAAAATATAAACTGTGGACAAACTGTGGACATTTTTAAAATATAAACTGTGGACAAACTGTGGACATTTATTAAAATATAAACTGTGGACAAACTGTGGACATTTATTAAAATATAAACTGTGGACAAACTGTGGACTTTTATTAAAATATAAACTGTGGACAAACTGTGGAAATTTTTAAAATATAAACTGTGGACAAACTGTGGACTTTTATTAAAATATAAACTGTGGACAAACTGTGGAAATTTTTTAAAATATAAACTGTGGACAAACTGTGGACATTTATTAAAATATAAACTGTG
The DNA here is from genome assembly GCA_018150345.1 of Drosophila equinoxialis. Lineage (NCBI taxonomy): Eukaryota > Metazoa > Arthropoda > Insecta > Diptera > Drosophilidae > Drosophila > Drosophila equinoxialis. The sequence continues at coordinate 6,171 of JAECWI010000552.1, forward strand.
GACAAACTGTGGACTTTTATTAAAATATAAACTGTGGACAAACTGTGGAAATTCTTAAAATATAAACTGTGGACAAACTGTGGACATTTATTAAAATATAAACTGTGGACAAACTGTGGACATTTATTAAAATATAAACTGTGGACAAACTGTGGACTTTTATTAAAATATAAACTGTGGACAAACTGTGGACATTTATTAAAATATAAACTGTGGACAAACTGTGGACATTTTTTAAAATATAAACTGTGGACAAACTGTGGACATTTATTAAAATATAAACTGTGGACAAACTGTGGACATTTTTTAAAATATAAACTGTGGACAAACTGTGGACTTTTATTAAAATATAAACTGTGGACAAACTGTGGACTTTTATTAAAATATAAACTGTGGACAAACTGTGGACATTTATTAAAATATAAACTGTGGACAAACTGTGGACATTTTTTAAAATATAAACTGTGGACAAACTGTGGACTTTTATTAAAATATAAACTGTGGACAAACTGTGGACATTTATTAAAATATAAACTGTGGACAAACTGTGGACATTTTTAAAATATAAACTGTGGACAAACTGTGGACTTTTATTAAAATATAAACTGTGGACAAACTGTGGACATTTCTTAAAATATAAACTGTGGACAAACTGTGGACATTTATTAAAATATAAACTGTGGACAAACTGTGGACATTTTTTAAAATATAAACTGTGGACAAACTGTGGACATTTTATTAAAATATAAACTGTGGACAAACTGTGGAAATTCTTAAAATATAAACTGTGGACAAACTGTGGACTTTTTTTAAAATATAAACTGTGGACAAACTGTGGACTTTTATTAAAATATAAACTGTGGACAAACTGTGGAAATTCTTAAAATATAAACTGTGGACAAACTGTGGACATTTTTAAAATTATAAACTGTGGACAAACTGTGGACTTTTATTAAAATATAAACTGTGGACAAACTGTGGACATTTATTAAAATATAAACTGTGGACAAACTGTGGACATTTATTAAAATATAAACTGTGGACAAACTGTTTTATTAAAATATAAACTGTGGACAAACTGTGGACATTTTTAAAATTATAAACTGTGGACAAACTGTGGACTTTTATTAAAATATAAACTGTGGACAAACTGTGGACATTTATTAAAATATAAACTGTGGACAAACTGTGGACCTTTTATTAAAATATAAACTGTGGACAAACTGTGGACAATTCTTAAAATATAAACTGTGGACAAACTGTGGACTATACTTAATAAAATATAAACTGTGGACAAACTGTGGACTTTTATTAAAATATAAACTGTGGACAAACTGTGGACATTTTTAAAATATAAACTGTGGACAAACTGTGGACTTTTATTAAAATATAAACTGTGGACAAACTGTGGACTTTTATTAAAATATAAACTGTGGACAAACTGTGGACTTTTATTAAAATATAAACTGTGGACAAACTGTGGAAATTCTTAAAATATAAACTGTGGACAAACTGTGGACTTTTATTAAAATATAAACTGTGGACAAACTGTGGACTTTTATTAAAATATAAACTGTGGACAAACTGTGGACATTTTTAAAATTATAAACTGTGGACAAACTGTGGACTTTTATTAAAATATAAACTGTGGACAAACTTTTGGACTTTTATTTTAAAATATAAACTGTGGACAAACTGTGGACTTTTATTAAAATATAAACTGTGGACAAACTGTGGAATATTCTTAAAATATATAAACTGTGGACAAACTGTGGACTTTTTAAAATATAAACTGTGGACAAATTTTTTTTTTAAAATATAAACTGTGGACAAACTGTGGACTTTTATTAAAATATAAACTGTGGACAAACTGTGGAAATTTATTTAAAATATAAACTGTGGACAAACTGTGGACTTTTATTAAAATATAAACTGTGGACAAACTGTGGAAATTCTTAAAATATAAACTGTGGACAAACTGTGGACTTTTATTAAAATATAAACTGTGGACAAACTGTGGATAAACTTGGACAAACTGTGGAAATTCTTAAAATATAAACTGTGGACAAACTGTGGACATTTTTTAAAATTTTAAACTGTGGACAAACTGTGGACTTTTATTAAAATATAAACTGTGGACAAACTGTGGACTTTTATTAAAATATAAACTGTGGACAAACTGTGGACATTTTTTAAAATATAAACTGTGGACAAACTGTGGACTTTTATTAAAATATAAACTGTGGACAAACTGTGGACATTTATTAAAATATAAACTGTGGACAAACTGTGGACTTTTATTAAAAACTGTGGACAAACTGTGGACTTATTAAAACTGTGGACAACTGTGGAAATTTTTAAAATATAAACTGTGGACAAACTGTGGACTTTTTATTAAAATATAAACTGTGGACAAACTGTGGACATTTTTAAAATATAAACTGTGGACAAACTGTGGACTTTTTTAAAATATAAACTGTGGACAAACTGTGGACATTTATTAAAATATAAACTGTGGACAAACTGTGGACTTTTTTTAAAATATAAACTGTGGACAAACTGTGGACATTTATTAAAATATAAACTGTGGACAAACTGTGGACATTTTATTAAAATATAAACTGTGGACAAACTGTGGACAAATTTTTTTTAAAATATAAACTGTGGACAAACTGTGGACATTTATTAAAATTATAAACTGTGGACAAACTGTGGACATTTATTAAAATATAAACTGTGGACAAACTGTGGAATTTTTAAAATATAAACTGTGGACAAACTGTGGACATTTTTAAAATATAAACTGTGGACAAACTGTGGAAATTATTAAAATATAAACTGTGGACAAACTGTGGACATTTATTAAAATATAAACTGTGGACAAACTGTGGACATTTATTAAAATATAAACTGTGGACAAACTGTGGACATTTCTTAAAATATAAACTGTGGACAAACTGTGGACTTTTATTAAAATATAAACTGTGGACAAACTGTGGAAATTCTTAAAATATAAACTGTGGACAAACTGTGGACTTTTTTAAAATTATAAACTGTGGACAAACTGTGGACATTTATTAAAATATAAACTGTGGACAAACTGTGGAATTTTTTAAAATATAAACTGTGGACAAACTGTGGACATTTATTAAAATATAAACTGTGGACAAACTGTGGACTTTTATTAAAATATAAACTGTGGACAAACTGTGGACATTTTTAAAATATAAACTGTGGACAAACTGTGGACTTTTATTAAAATATAAACTGTGGACAAACTGTGGACATTTATTAAAATATAAACTGTGGACAAACTGTGGACTTTTTTAAAATATAAACTGTGGACAAACTGTGGACATTTTTAAAATATAAACTGTGGACAAACTGTGGACTTTTATTAAAATATAAACTGTGGACAAACTGTGGACATTTTTTAATTAAAATATAAACTGTGGACAAACTGTGGACTTTTATTAAAATATAAACTGTGGACAAACTGTGGACATTTTTAAAATATAAACTGTGGACAAACTGTGGACTTTTATTAAAATATAAACTGTGGACAAACTGTGGACATTTTTAAAATATAAACTGTGGACAAACTGTGGACATTTATTAAAATATAAACTGTGGACAAACTGTGGACTTTTATTAAAATATAAACTGTGGACAAACTGTGGACATTTTTAAAATATAAACTGTGGACAAACTGTGGACTTTTATTAAAATATAAACTGTGGACAAACTGTGGACTTTTTTAAAATATAAACTGTGGACAAACTGTGGACATTTATTAAAATATAAACTGTGGACAAACTGTGGACATTTTTAAAATATAAACTGTGGACAAACTGTGGACTTTTATTAAAATATAAACTGTGGACAAACTGTGGAAATTCTTAAAATATAAACTGTGGACAAACTGTGGACTTTTATTAAAATATAAACTGTGGACAAACTGTGGACATTTCTTAAAATATAAACTGTGGACAAACTGTGGACAAACTGTGGACATTTATTAAAATATAAACTGTGGACAAACTGTGGACATTTATTAAAATATAAACTGTGGACAAACTGTGGACATTTCTTAAAATATAAACTGTGGACAAACTGTGGACTTTTATTAAAATATAAACTGTGGACAAACTGTGGAAATTCTTAAAATATAAACTGTGGACAAACTGTGGACTTTTTTAAAATATATTTTAACTGTGGACAAACTGTCTTATTATTAAAATATAAACTGTGGACAAACTGTGGACATTTATTAAAATATAAACTGTGGACAAACTGTGGACATTTTTAAAATATAAACTGTGGACAAACTGTGGACTTTTATTAAAATATAAACTGTGGACAAACTGTGGACATTTTTTAAAAATTTAAACTGTGGACAAACTGTGGACATTTTTAAAATATAAACTGTGGACAAACTGTGGACAATTTTTTAAAATATAAACGTGTGGACAAACTGTGGAAATTCTTATAAAAATATAAACTGTGGACAAACTGTGGACATTTATTAAAATTTATAAACTGTGGACAAACTGTGGACATTTTTAAAATATAAACTGTGGACAAACTGTGGACTTTTATTAAAAATATAAACTGTGGACAAACTGTGGACAATTCTTAAAATATAAACTGTGGACAAACTGTGGACCATTATTAAAATATAAACTGTGGACAAACTGTGGACTTTTATTAAAATATAAACTGTGGACAAACTGTGGAAATTCTTATTAAATATATAAACTGTGGACAAACTGTGGAAATTTTTTAAAATATAAACTGTGGACAAACTGTGGACATTTTAAAAATATAAACTGTGGACAAACTGTGGACTTTTATTAAAAATATAAACTGTGGACAAACTGTGGAAATTCTTAAAATATAAACTGTGGACAAACTGTGGACTTTTATTAAAATATAAACTGTGGACAAACTGTGGAAATTCTTAAAATATAAACTATTGGACAAACTGTGGAAATTCTTAAATAAAATATAAACTGTGGACAAACTGTGGACTTTTATTAAAATATAAACTGTGGACAAACTGTGGAAATTCTTAGAAATATAAACTGTGGACAAACTGTGGACATTTTTAAAATATAAACTGTGGACAAACTGTGGACTTTTTAAAATATAAACTGTTATTAAAATATAAACTGTGGACTTTAAACTGTGGACATTTTTAAAATATAAACTGTGGACAAACTGTGGACTTTTATTAAAATATAAACTGTGGACAAACTGTGGAAATTCTTAAAATATAAACTGTGGACAAACTGTGGACATTTATTAAAATATAAACTGTGGACAAACTGTGGACTTTTATTAAAATATAAACTGTGGACAAACTGTGGAAATTCTTAAAATATAAACTGTGGACAAACTGTGGACATTTTTAAAATATAAACTGTGGACAAACTGTGGACTTTTATTAAAATATAAACTGTGGACAAACTGTGGAAATTCTTAAAAATATAAACTGTGGACAAACTGTGGACTTTTATTAAAATATAAACTGTGGACAAACTGTGGACTTTTATTAAAATATAAACTGTGGACAAACTGTGGACTTTTATTAAAATATAAACTGTGGACAAACTGTGGAAATTCTTAAAATATAAACTGTGGACAAACTGTGGACCATTTTTAAAATATAAACTGTGGACAAACTGTGGACTTTTATTAAAATATAAACTGTGGACAAACTGTGGACTTTTATTAAAATATAAACTGTGGACAAACTGTGGACAATTCTTAAAATATAAACTGTGGACAAACTGTGGACATTTATTAAAATATAAACTGTGGACAAACTGTGGACATTTTTAAAATTTATAAACTGTGGACAAACTTTGGACTTTTATTAAAATATAAACTGTGGACAAACTGTGGACTTTTATTAAAATATAAACTGTGGACAAACTGTGGACATTTCTTAAAATATAAACTGTGGACAAACTGTGGACTTTTATTAAAATATAAACTGTGGACAAACTGTGGAATTATTAAAATATAAACTGTGGACAAACTGTGGACTTGGAAATTATTAAAATATAAACTGTGGACAAACTGTGGACTTGTAATTTTTAAAATTTAAACTGTGGACAAACTGTGGACTTTTATTAAAATATAAACTGTGGACAAACTGTGGACATTTCTTAAAATATAAACTGTGGACAAACTGTGGACTTTTATTAAAATATAAACTGTGGACAAACTGTGGACATTTTATAAAATATAATATAAACTGTGGACAAACTGTGGACATTTTTTAAAATATAAACTGTGGACAAACTGTGGACTTTTATTAAAATATAAACTGTGGACAAACTGTGGACATTTATTAAAATATAAACTGTGGACAAACTGTGGACTTTTATTAAAATATAAACTGTGGACAAACTGTGGACATTTTTAAAAATATAAACTGTGGACAAACTGTGGACTTTTATTAAAATATAAACTGGTGGTTTTAAAATATAAACTGTGGACAAACTGTGGACTTTTATATGGACAAACTGTGGACATTTTTAAAAATATAAACTGTGGACAAACTGTGGAATTTTATTAAAATATAAAACTTGTGGACAAACTGTGGACTTTTATTAAAATATAAACTGTGGACAAACTGTGGAAATTCTTAAAAAATATAAACTGTGGACAAACTGTGGACTTTTATTAAAATATAAACTGTGGACAAACTGTGGACTTTTATTAAAATATAAACTGTGGACAAACTGTGGACATTTCTTAAAATATAAACTGTGGACAAACTGTGGACTTTTTTTAAAATATAAACTGTGGACAAACTGTGGACTTTTATTAAATAAACTGTGGACAAACTGTGGATTTTTAAAATATAAACTGTGGACAAACTGTGGACATTTCTTAAAATATAAACTGTGGACAAACTGTGGACTTTTTATTAAAATATAAACTGTGGACAAACTGTGGACATTTTTAAAATATAAACTGTGGACTTTTTAAAATATAAACTGTGGACTTTTATTAAAATATAAACTGTGGACAAACTGTGGATTCTTAAAATATAAACTGTGGACAAACTGTGGACATTTTTAAAATATAAACTGTGGACAAACTGTGGACTTTTATTAAAATATAAACTGTGGACAAACTGTGGACTGTGGAAATTTTTAAAATATAAACTGTGGACAAACTGTGGACATTTATTAAAATATAAACTTTGGACAAACTGTGGACTTTTATTAAAATATAAACTGTGGACAAACTGTGGAAATTTTATTAAAATATAAACTGTGGACAAACTGTGGACATTTTTAAAATTATAAACTGTGGACAAACTGTGGACTTTTATTAAAATATAAACTGTGGACAAACTGTGGACTTTCTTAAAATATAAACTGTGGACAAACTTGGATATTTTAAAATTTAAACTGTGGACAAACTGTGGATTATTTTTAAAATATAAACTGTGGACAAACTGTGGACTTTTATTTTAAAATATAAACTGTGGACAAACTGTGGACTTTTAAAATTTAAACTGTGGACAAACTGTGGACTTTTATTAAAATATAAACTGTGGACAAACTGTGGAAATTCTTTTAAAATATAAAACTGTGGACAAACTGTGGACTTTTATTAAAATATAAACTGTGGACAAACTGTGGAATCTTTTTTAAATATAAACTGTGGACAAACTGTGGACATTTTTTAAAATTTTGAACTGTGGACAAACTTGGACTTTATAAATATAAACTGTGGACTTTTTAAAATATACAAACTGTGGACTTTTTTAAAATTGATTAAATGGACAAACTGTGGACTTTTATTAAATATATAAACTGTGGACAAACTGTGGACATTTTTAAAATATAAACTGTGGACAAACTGTGGACTTTTATTAAAATATAAACTGTGGACAAACTGTGGACATTTCTTAAAATATAAACTGTGGACAAACTGTGGACTTTTATTAAAATATAAACTGTGGACAAACTGTGGACTTTTATTAAAATATAAACTGTGGACAAACTGTGGACATTTTTATTAAAATATAAACTGTGGACAAACTGTGGAACTTTTTAAAATATAAACTGTGGACAAACTGTGGACTTTTATTAAAATATAAACTGTGGACAAACTGTGGAAATTCTTAAAATATAAACTGTGGACAAACTGTGGACTTTTATTAAAATATAAACTGTGGACAAACTGTGGACATTTATTAAAATATAAACTGTAGACAAACTGTGGACTTTTATTAAAATATAAACTGTGGACAAACTGTGGACATTTATTAAAATATAAACTGTGGACAAACTGTGGACTTTTATTAAAATATAAACTGTGGACAAACTGTGGAAATTCTTAAAATATAAACTGTGGACAAACTGTGGACATTTATTAAAATATAAACTGTGGACAAACTGTGGACTTTTATTAAAATATAAACTGTGGACAAACTGTGGACATTTCTTAAAATATAAACTGTGGACAAACTGTGGACATTTATTAAAATATAAACTGTGGACAAACTGTGGACATTTATTAAAATATAAACTGTGGACAAACTGTGGACATTTTTAAAATATAAACTGTGGACAAACTGTGGACTTTTATTAAAATATAAACTGTGGACAAACTGTGGAACATTTTTTAAAATATAAACTGTGGACAAACTGTGGACTTTTATTAAAATATAAACTGTGGACAAACTGTGGACATTTATTAAAATATAAACTGTGGACAAACTGTGGACATTTTTAAAATATAAACTGTGGACAAACTGTGGACATTTTATTAAAATATAAACTGTGGACAAACTGTGGACATTTATTAAAATATAAACTGTGGACAAACTGTGGACATTTATTAAAATATAAACTGTGGACAAACTGTGGACATTTATTAAAATATAAACTGTGGACAAACTGTGGACATTTTTAAAATAAATATAAACTGTGGACAAACTGTGGACATTTATTAAAATATAAACTGTGGACAAACTGTGGACATTTATTAAAATATAAACTGTGGACAAACTGTGGACTTTTATTAAAATATAAACTGTGGACAAACTGTGGACATTCTTAAAATATAAACTGTGGACAAACTGTGGACATTTTTAAAATATAAACTGTGGACAAACTGTGGACATTTATTAAAATATAAACTGTGGACAAACTGTGGAAATCTTTTTTAAAATATAAACTGTGGACAAACTGTGGACTTTTATTAAAATATAAACTGTGGACAAACTGTGGACATTTCTTAAAATATAAACTGTGGACAAACTGTGGACATTTATTAAAATATAAACTGTGGACAAACTGTGGACATTTATTAAAATATAAACTGTGGACAAACTGTGGACATTTATTAAAATATAAACTGTGGACAAACTGTGGACATTTATTAAAATATAAACTGTGGACAAACTGTGGACATTTATTAAAATATAAACTGTGGACAAACTGTGGACATTTATTAAAATATAAACTGTGGACAAACTGTGGAAATTTCTTAAAATATAAACTGTGGACAAACTGTGGACTTTTATTAAAATATAAACTGTGGACAAACTGTGGACATTTTTTAAAATATAAACTGTGGACAAACTGTGGACATTTATTAAAATATAAACTGTGGACAAACTGTGGACATTTTTAAAATATAAACTGTGGACAAACTGTGGACATTTTTTAAAATATAAACTGTGGACAAACTGTGGACATTTTTTAAAATATAAACTGTGGACAAACTGTGGACATTTATTAAAATATAAACTGTGGACAAACTGTGGACTTTTATTAAAATATAAACTGTGGACAAACTGTGGACTTTTATTAAAATATAAACTGTGGACAAACTGTGGACATTTTTAAAATATAAACTGTGGACAAACTGTGGACTTTTATTAAAATATAAACTGTGGACAAACTGTGGACATTTCTTAAAATATAAACTGTGGACAAACTGTGGACATTTATTAAAATATAAACTGTGGACAAACTGTGGACTTTTATTAAAATATAAACTGTGGACAAACTGTGGAAATTTATTAAAATATAAACTGTGGACAAACTGTGGACATTTATTAAAATATAAACTGTGGACAAACTGTGGACTTTTATTAAAATATAAACTGTGGACAAACTGTGGAAATTCTTAAAATATAAACTGTGGACAAACTGTGGACTTTTATTAAAATATAAACTGTGGACAAACTGTGGACATTTATTAAAATATAAACTGTGGACAAACTGTGGACATTTATTAAAATATAAACTGTGGACAAACTGTGGACTTTTTTAAAATATAAACTGTGGACAAACTGTGGACTTTTATTAAAATATAAACTGTGGACAAACTGTGGACATTTATTAAAATATAAACTGTGGACAAACTGTGGACCATTCTTAAAATATAAACTGTGGACAAACTGTGGACTTTTATTAAAATATAAACTGTGGACAAACTGTGGACAATTCTTAAAATATAAACTGTGGACAAACTGTGGACATTTATTAAAATATAAACTGTGGACAAACTGTGGACATTTATTAAAATATAAACTGTGGACAAACTGTGGAAATTTCTTAAAATATAAACTGTGGACAAACTGTGGACATTTTTTAAAATATAAACTGTGGACAAACTGTGGACTTTTATTAAAATATAAACTGTGGACAAACTGTGGAAATTCTTAAAATATAAACTGTGGACAAACTGTGGACTTTTTATTAAAATATAAACTGTGGACAAACTGTGGACATTTATTAAAATATAAACTGTGGACAAACTGTGGAAATTCTTAAAATATAAACTGTGGACAAACTGTGGACTTTTATTAAAATATAAACTGTGGACAAACTGTGGAAATTCTTAAAATATAAACTGTGGACAAACTGTGGACATTTATTAAAATATAAACTGTGGACAAACTGTGGACATTTTATTAAAATATAAACTGTGGACAAACTGTGGACATTTCTTAAAATATAAACTGTGGACAAACTGTGGACATTTATTAAAATATAAACTGTGGACAAACTGTGGACATTTATTAAAATATAAACTGTGGACAAACTGTGGACTTTTATTAAAATATAAACTGTGGACAAACTGTGGACATTTTTAAAATATAAACTGTGGACAAACTGTGGACTTTTATTAAAATATAAACTGTGGACAAACTGTGGACATTTTTAAAATATAAACTGTGGACAAACTGTGGACTTTTATTAAAATATAAACTGTGGACAAACTGTGGACATTTATTAAAATATAAACTGTGGACAAACTGTGGACCATTCTTAAAATATAAACTGTGGACAAACTGTGGACTTTTATTAAAATATAAACTGTGGACAAACTGTGGACATTTATTAAAATATAAACTGTGGACAAACTGTGGACATTTATTAAAATATAAACTGTGGACAAACTGTGGACATTTATTAAAATATAAACTGTGGACAAACTGTGGACTTTTATTAAAATATAAACTGTGGACAAACTGTGGACTTTTATTAAAATATAAACTGTGGACAAACTGTGGACATTTTTTAAAATATAAACTGTGGACAAACTGTGGACTTTTATTAAAATATAAACTGTGGACAAACTGTGGACATTTTTAAAATATAAACTGTGGACAAACTGTGGACATTTATTAAAATATAAACTGTGGACAAACTGTGGACATTTCTTAAAATATAAACTGTGGACAAACTGTGGACTTTTATTAAAATATAAACTGTGGACAAACTGTGGACTTTTATTAAAATATAAACTGTGGACAAACTGTGGAAATTTTTAAAATATAAACTGTGGACAAACTGTGGACTTTTATTAAAATATAAACTGTGGACAAACTGTGGAAATTTTAAAATATAAACTGTGGACAAACTGTGGACATTTTTAAAATATAAACTGTGGACAAACTGTGGACATTTTTAAAATATAAACTGTGGACAAACTGTGGACTTTTATTAAAATATAAACTGTGGACAAACTGTGGAAATTCTTAAAATATAAACTGTGGACAAACTGTGGACTTTTATTAAATTTAAACTTTGGACAAACTGTGGACATTTATTAAAAATATAAACTGTGGACAAACTGTGGACTTTATTAAAATATAAACTGTGGACAAACTGTGGACTTTTATTAAAATATAAACTGTGGACAAACTGTGGACATTTATTAAAATATAAACTGTGGACAAACTGTGGAAATTTTTAAAATATAAACTGTGGACAAACTGTGGACATTTATTAAAATATAAACTGTGGACAAACTGTGGACTTTTATTAAAATATAAACTGTGGAACTTTTATTAAAATATAAACTGTGGACAAACTGTGGACATTTTTAAAATATAAACTGTGGACAAACTGTGGACTTTTATTAAAATATAAACTGTGGACAAACTGTGGACTTTTATTAAAATATAAACTGTGGACAAACTGTGGACATTTTTTAAAATATAAACTGTGGACAAACTGTGGACATTTTATTAAAATATAAACTGTGGACAAACTGTGGACATTTATTAAAAATATAAACTGTGGACAAACTGTGGACTTTTATTAAAATATAAACTGTGGACAAACTGTGGACAATTCTTAAAATATAAACTGTGGACAAACTGTGGACATTTATTAAAATATAAACTGTGGACAAACTGTGGACATTTATTAAAATATAAACTGTGGACAAACTGTGGACATTTATTAAAATATAAACTGTGGACAAACTGTGGACATTTATTAAAATATAAACTGTGGACAAACTGTGGACTTTTATTAAAATATAAACTGTGGACAAACTGTGGACCATTTTTAAAATATAAACTGTGGACAAACTGTGGACTTTTATTAAAATATAAACTGTGGACAAACTGTGGACATTTTTAAAATATAAACTGTGGACAAACTGTGGACATTTTTAAAATTATAAACTGTGGACAAACTGTGGACTTTTATTAAAATATAAACTGTGGACAAACTGTGGAAATTCTTAAAATATAAACTGTGGACAAACTGTGGACATTTTATTAAAATATAAACTGTGGACAAACTGTGGACATTTATTAAAATATAAACTGTGGACAAACTGTGGACTTTTATTAAAATATAAACTGTGGACAAACTGTGGACATTTCTTAAAATATAAACTGTGGACAAACTGTGGACATTTTTTAAAATATAAACTGTGGACAAACTGTGGACATTTTATTAAAATATAAACTGTGGACAAACTGTGGACATTTTTAAAATATAAACTGTGGACAAACTGTGGACATTTTATTAAAATATAAACTGTGGACAAACTGTGGACTTTTATTAAAATATAAACTGTGGACAAACTGTGGACATTTAATTTTAAAATATAAACTGTGGACAAACTGTGGACATTTTAAAATATAAACTGTGGACAAACTGTGGACATTTATTAAAATATAAACTGTGGACAAACTGTGGACATTTTTAAAATATAAACTGTGGACAAACTGTGGACATTTATTAAAATATAAACTGTGGACAAACTGTGGACCATTTTTAAAATATAAACTGTGGACAAACTGTGGACTTTTATTAAAATATAAACTGTGGACAAACTGTGGACATTCTTAAAATATAAACTGTGGACAAACTGTGGACTTTTATTAAAATATAAACTGTGGACAAACTGTGGACATTTATTAAAATATAAACTGTGGACAAACTGTGGACATTTTTAAAATATAAACTGTGGACAAACTGTGGACATTTATTAAAATATAAACTGTGGACAAACTGTGGACTTTTATTAAAATATAAACTGTGGACAAACTGTGGACAATTCTTAAAATATAAACTGTGGACAAACTGTGGACTTTTATTAAAATATAAACTGTGGACAAACTGTGGACATTTTTTAAAATTTTAAACTGTGGACAAACTGTGGACTTTTATTAAAATATAAACTGTGGACAAACTGTGGACATTTATTAAAATATAAACTGTGGACAAACTGTGGACATTTATTAAAATATAAACTGTGGACAAACTGTGGACATTTTTAAAATTTTAAACTGTGGACAAACTGTGGACATTTTTTAAAATATAAACTGTGGACAAACTGTGGACTTTTATTAAAATATAAACTGTGGACAAACTGTGGACAAACTGTGGAATTTTTTATTTTTAAAATATAAACTGTGGACAAACTGTGGACATTTATTAAAATATAAACTGTGGACAAACTGTGGACATTTTTATTAAAATATAAACTGTGGACAAACTGTGGACTTTTATTAAAATATAAACTGTGGACAAACTGTGGACATTTATTAAAATATAAACTGTGGACAAACTGTGGACTTTTATTAAAATATAAACTGTGGACAAACTGTGGACATTTATTAAAATATAAACTGTGGACAAACTGTGGACTTTTATTAAAATATAAACTGTGGACAAACTGTGGACATTTTATTAAAATATAAACTGTGGACAAACTGTGGACATTTTTAAAAATATAAACTGTGGACAAACTGTGGACTTTTATTAAAATATAAACTGTGGACAAACTGTGGACATTTCTTAAAATATAAACTGTGGACAAACTGTGGACTTTTATTAAAATATAAACTGTGGACAAACTGTGGACATTTTTAAAATATAAACTGTGGACAAACTGTGGACATTTTTTAAAATATAAACTGTGGACAAACTGTGGACATTTTTAAAATATAAACTGTGGACAAACTGTGGACTTTTATTAAAATATAAACTGTGGACAAACTGTGGACATTTATTAAAATATAAACTGTGGACAAACTGTGGACATTTATTAAAATTATAAACTGTGGACAAACTGTGGACTTTTATTAAAATATAAACTGTGGACAAACTGTGGACATTTATTAAAATATAAACTGTGGACAAACTGTGGACTTATTTTTAAAATATAAACTGTGGACAAACTGTGGACAAATTTATTAAAATATAAACTGTGGACAAACTGTGGACATTTATTAAAATATAAACTGTGGACAAACTGTGGACTTTTATTAAAATATAAACTGTGGACAAACTGTGGACATTTATTAAAATATAAACTGTGGACAAACTGTGGACATTTATTAAAATATAAACTGTGGACAAACTGTGGACATTTATTAAAATATAAACTGTGGACAAACTGTGGACATTTATTAAAATATAAACTGTGGACAAACTGGACTGTGGAATTTTTTAAAATATAAACTGTGGACAAACTGTGGACTTTTATTAAAATATAAACTGTGGACAAACTGTGGACATTTATTAAAATATAAACTGTGGACAAACTGTGGACATTTTTAAAATATAAACTGTGGACAAACTGTGGACTTTTATTAAAATATAAACTGTGGACAAACTGTGGACATTTATTAAAATATAAACTGTGGACAAACTGTGGACATTTATTAAAATATAAACTGTGGACAAACTGTGGACATTTATTAAAATATAAACTGTGGACAAACTGTGGACATTTTTAAAAATATAAACTGTGGACAAACTGTGGACATTTATTAAAATATAAACTGTGGACAAACTGTGGACATTTTTAAAATATAAACTGTGGACAAACTGTGGACAAACTGTGGACATTTTTTAAAATATAAACTGTGGACAAACTGTGGACATTTTTTAAAATATAAACTGTGGACAAACTGTGGACATTTTTAAAATATACTTAAACTGTGGACAAACTGTGGAAATTCTTAAAATATAAACTGTGGACAAACTGTGGACTTTTATTAAAATATAAACTGTGGACAAACTGTGGACATTTTTAAAATATAAACTGTGGACAAACTGTGGACTTTTATTAAAATATAAACTGTGGACAAACTGTGGACATTTATTAAAATATAAACTGTGGACAAACTGTGGACTTTTATTAAAATTATAAACTGTGGACAAACTGTGGACTTTTATTAAAATATAAACTGTGGACAAACTGTGGACATTTATTAAAATATAAACTGTGGACAAACTGTGGACTTTTATTAAAATATAAACTGTGGACAAACTGTGGACATTTTTTAAAATATAAACTGTGGACAAACTGTGGACATTTTTAAAATTATAAACTGTGGACAAACTGTGGACTTTTATTAAAATATAAACTGTGGACAAACTGTGGACATTTATTAAAATATAAACTGTGGACAAACTGTGGACATTTATTAAAATATAAACTGTGGACAAACTGTGGACAATTTTTAAAATATAAACTGTGGACAAACTGTGGACATTTATTAAAATATAAACTGTGGACAAACTGTGGACTTTTATTAAAATATAAACTGTGGACAAACTGTGGACATTTATTAAAATATAAACTGTGGACAAACTGTGGACATTTATTAAAATATAAACTGTGGACAAACTGTGGACTTTTATTAAAATATAAACTGTGGACAAACTGTGGACATTTATTAAAATATAAACTGTGGACAAACTGTGGACATTTATTAAAATATAAACTGTGGACAAACTGTGGACATTTTTAAAATATAAACTGTGGACAAACTGTGGACTTTTATTAAAATATAAACTGTGGACAAACTGTGGACATTTATTAAAATATAAACTGTGGACAAACTGTGGACATTTTTAAAATATAAACTGTGGACAAACTGTGGACTTTTATTAAAATATAAACTGTGGACAAACTGTGGACTTTTATTAAAATATAAACTGTGGACAAACTGTGGACATTTATTAAAATATAAACTGTGGACAAACTGTGGAAATTTTTATTAAAATATAAACTGTGGACAAACTGTGGACATTTATTAAAATATAAACTGTGGACAAACTGTGGACATTTTATTAAAATATAAACTGTGGACAAACTGTGGACATTTTTTAAAATATAAACTGTGGACAAACTGTGGACTTTTATTAAAATATAAACTGTGGACAAACTGTGGACATTTATTAAAATATAAACTGTGGACAAACTGTGGACTTTTATTAAAATATAAACTGTGGACAAACTGTGGACATTTATTAAAATATAAACTGTGGACAAACTGTGGACATTTATTAAAATATAAACTGTGGACAAACTGTGGACATTTTTTAAAATATAAACTGTGGACAAACTGTGGACTTTTATTAAAATATAAACTGTGGACAAACTGTGGACATTTTTAAAATATAAACTGTGGACAAACTGTGGACTTTTATTAAAATATAAACTGTGGACAAACTGTGGACATTTTTAAAATATAAACTGTGGACAAACTGTGGACATTTATTAAAATATAAACTGTGGACAAACTGTGGACTTTTATTAAAATATAAACTGTGGACAAACTGTGGACATTTTATTAAAATATAAACTGTGGACAAACTGTGGACATTTATTAAAATATAAACTGTGGACAAACTGTGGACATTTTTAAAATATAAACTGTGGACAAACTGTGGACATTTATTAAAATATAAACTGTGGACAAACTGTGGACATTTTCTTAAAATATAAACTGTGGACAAACTGTGGACTTTTATTAAAATATAAACTGTGGACAAACTGTGGACATTTATTAAAATATAAACTGTGGACAAACTGTGGACATTTTTAAAATATAAACTGTGGACAAACTGTGGACATTTATTAAAATATAAACTGTGGACAAACTGTGGACATTTTTAAAATATAAACTGTGGACAAACTGTGGACTTTTATTAAAATATAAACTGTGGACAAACTGTGGACATTTTTAAAATATAAACTGTGGACAAACTGTGGACTTTTATTAAAATATAAACTGTGGACAAACTGTGGACATTTTTAAAATATAAACTGTGGACAAACTGTGGACATTTATTAAAATATAAACTGTGGACAAACTGTGGACATTTATTAAAATATAAACTGTGGACAAACTGTGGACATTTTATTAAAATATAAACTGTGGACAAACTGTGGACATTTATTAAAATATAAACTGTGGACAAACTGTGGACATTTTTAAAATATAAACTGTGGACAAACTGTGGACTTTTATTAAAATATAAACTGTGGACAAACTGTGGACATTTTTAAAATATAAACTGTGGACAAACTGTGGACATTTATTAAAATATAAACTGTGGACAAACTGTGGACTTTTATTAAAATATAAACTGTGGACAAACTGTGGACATTTTTAAAATATAAACTGTGGACAAACTGTGGACTTTTATTAAAATTTTAAATGTGGACTTTTAAAATATAAACTGTGGACAAACTGTGGACAATTCTTAAAATATAAACTGTGGACAAACTGTGGACATTTATTAAAATTTTAAACTGTGGACAAACTGTGGACTTTTTATTAAAATATAAACTGTGGACAAACTGTGGAAATTTATTAAAAATATAAACTGTGGACAAACTGTGGACATTTTTAAAATTTTAAACTGTGGACAAACTGTGGACTTTTATTAAAATATAAACTGTGGACAAACTGTGGACATTTTAAAATTTTAAACTGTGGACAAACTGTGGACTTTTATTAAAATATAAACTGTGGACAAACTGTGGGAAATTTTTAAAATATAAACTGTGGACAAACTGTGGACATTTTTAAAATATAAACTGTGGACAAACTGTGGACTTTTATTAAAATATAAACTGTGGACAAACTGTGGTGACTTTTATTAAAATATAAACTGTGGACAAACTGTGGACATTTATTAAAATATAAACTGTGGACAAACTGTGGACTTTTATTAAAATATAAACTGTGGACAAACTGTGGACTTAATTTTTAAAATATAAACTGTGGACAAACTGTGGACATTTTTAAAAATATAAACTGTGGACAAACTGTGGACTTTTATTAAAATATAAACTGTGGACAAACTGTGGACATTTTTAAAATTTTAAACTGTGGACAAACTGTGGACTTTTATTAAAATATAAACTGTGGCAAAATTTTTTAAAATATAAACTGTGGACAAACTGTGGACTTTTATTAAAATATAAATTAAAACTGTGGACATTTTTAAAATTTTGAACTGTGGACAAACTGTGGAAATTCTTAAAATATAAACTGTGGACAAACTGTGGACTTTTATTAAAATATAAACTGTGGACAATGACTGTGGAAATTATTAAAATATAAACTGTGGACAAACTGTGGACTTTTATTAAAATATAAACTGTGGACAAACTGTGGACATTTTAATTAAAATATAAACTGTGGACAAACTGTGGACATTTTTATTAAAATATAAACTGTGGACAAACTGTGGACATTTATTAAAATATAAACTGTGGACAAACTGTGGACTTTTATTAAAATATAAACTGTGGACAAACTGTGGACATTTATTAAAATATAAACTGTGGACAAACTGTGGACATTTATTAAAATATAAACTGTGGACAAACTGTGGACATTTTTAAAATATAAACTGTGGACAAACTGTGGACTTTTATTAAAATATAAACTGTGGACAAACTGTGGACTTTTATTAAAATATAAACTGTGGACAAACTGTGGACTTTTATTAAAATATAAACTGTGGACAAACTGTGGACATTTATTAAAATATAAACTGTGGACAAACTGTGGACATTTATTAAAATATAAACTGTGGACAAACTGTGGACATTTATTAAAATATAAACTGTGGACAAACTGTGGACATTTATTAAAATATAAACTGTGGACAAACTGTGGACATTTTTAAAAATAAACTGTGGACAAACTGTGGACATTTTTAAAAATATAAACTGTGGACAAACTGTGGACTTTTATTAAAATATAAACTGTGGACAAACTGTGGACATTCTTAAAATATAAACTGTGGACAAACTGTGGACTTTTATTAAAATATAAACTGTGGACAAACTGTGGACTTTTATTAAAATATAAACTGTGGACAAACTGTGGACTTTTATTAAAATATAAACTGTGGACAAACTGTGGACATTTATTAAAATATAAACTGTGGACAAACTGTGGACTTTTATTAAAATATAAACTGTGGACAAACTGTGGACATTTATTAAAATATAAACTGTGGACAAACTGTGGACATTTATTAAAATATAAACTGTGGACAAACTGTGGACATTTATTAAAATATAAACTGTGGACAAACTGTGGACTTTTATTAAAATATAAACTGTGGACAAACTGTGGACATTTTTAAAATATAAACTGTGGACAAACTGTGGACATTTATTAAAATTATAAACTGTGGACAAACTGTGGACATTTATTAAAATATAAACTGTGGACAAACTGTGGACTTTTTTAAAATATAAACTGTGGACAAACTGTGGACATTTATTAAAATATAAACTGTGGACAAACTGTGGACATTTATTAAAATATAAACTGTGGACAAACTGTGGACATTTCTTAAAATATAAACTGTGGACAAACTGTGGACTTTTATTAAAATATAAACTGTGGACAAACTGTGGACATTTATTAAAATATAAACTGTGGACAAACTGTGGACTTTTTATTAAAATATAAACTGTGGACAAACTGTGGATTCTTTTTAAAATATAAACTGTGGACAAACTGTGGACTTTTATTAAAATATAAACTGTGGACAAACTGTGGACATTTATTAAAATATAAACTGTGGACAAACTGTGGACTTTTATTAAAATATAAACTGTGGACAAACTGTGGACATTTATTAAAATATAAACTGTGGACAAACTGTGGACATTTATTAAAATATAAACTGTGGACAAACTGTGGACTTTTATTAAAATATAAACTGTGGACAAACTGTGGAAATTTTTAAAATATAAACTGTGGACAAACTGTGGACATTTTTAAAATATAAACTGTGGACAAACTGTGGACTTTTATTAAAATATAAACTGTGGACAAACTGTGGACATTTTTTAAAATATAAACTGTGGACAAACTGTGGACTTTTATTAAAATATAAACTGTGGACAAACTGTGGACATTTATTAAAATATAAACTGTGGACAAACTGTGGACATTTATTAAAATATAAACTGTGGACAAACTGTGGACAAACTGTGGACAAATTTTTAAAATATAAACTGTGGACAAACTGTGGACATTTATTAAAATATAAACTGTGGACAAACTGTGGACATTTATTAAAATATAAACTGTGGACAAACTGTGGACTTTTATTAAAATATAAACTGTGGACAAACTGTGGACATTTATTAAAATATAAACTGTGGACAAACTGTGGACTTTTATTAAAATATAAACTGTGGACAAACTGTGGACATTTATTAAAATATAAACTGTGGACAAACTGTGGACTTTTATTAAAATATAAACTGTGGACAAACTGTGGACATTTTTAAAATATAAACTGTGGACAAACTGTGGACTTTTATTAAAATATAAACTGTGGACAAACTGTGGACATTTATTAAAATATAAACTGTGGACAAACTGTGGACATTTTTAAAAATATAAACTGTGGACAAACTGTGGACATTTATTAAAATATAAACTGTGGACAAACTGTGGACATTTTTTTAAAATATAAACTGTGGACAAACTGTGGACTTTTTTAAAATATAAACTGTGGACAAACTGTGGACATTTATTAAAATATAAACTGTGGACAAACTGTGGACTTTTATTAAAATATAAACTGTGGACAAACTGTGGACATTTATTAAAATATAAACTGTGGACAAACTGTGGACATTTATTAAAATATAAACTGTGGACAAACTGTGGACATTTTTATTAAAATATAAACTGTGGACAAACTGTGGACATTTTTAAAAATATAAACTGTGGACAAACTGTGGACATTTTTAAAATATAAACTGTGGACAAACTGTGGACTTTTATTAAAATATAAACTGTGGACAAACTGTGGCAATTCTTAAAATATAAACTGTGGACAAACTGTGGACATTTTTAAAATTTTAAACTGTGGACAAACTGTGGACTTTTATTAAAATATAAACTGTGGACAAACGTGTGGACTTTTATTAAAATATAAACTGTGGACAAACTGTGGACTTTTATTAAAATATATGTGGACAAACTGTGGACATTTATAAAATTTTAAACTGTGGACAAACTGTGGACATTTATTAAAATATAAACTGTGGACAAACTGTGGACTTTTATTAAAATATAAACTGTGGACAAACTGTGGACTTTTAATTTTTAAAATATAAACTGTGGACAAACTGTGGACTTTTATTAAAATATAAACTGTGGACAAACTGTGGACTTTTATTAAAATATAAACTGTGGACAAACTGTGGACATTTTTAAAATTTTAAACTGTGGACAAACTGTGGACTTTTTTTAAAATATAAACTGTGGACAAACTGTGGACTTTTTTTAAAATATAAACTGTGGACAAACTGTGGACTTTTATTAAAATATAAACTGTGGACAAACTGTGGACTTTTATTAAAATATAAACGTGTGGACAAACTGTGGACATTTTTAAAATATAAACTGTGGACAAACTGTGGACTTTTATTAAAATATAAACTGTGGACAAACTGTGGACATTTTTAAAATATAAACTGTGGACAAACTGTGGACTTTTATTAAAATATAAACTGTGGACAAACTGTGGACTTTTATTAAAATATAAACTGTGGACAAACTGTGGACTTTTATTAAAATATAAACTGTGGACAAACTGTGGACATTTTATTAAAATTATAAACTGTGGACAAACTGTGGACTTTTATTAAAATATAAACTGTGGACAAACTGTGGACATTTTTAAAATTTTAAACTGTGGACAAACTGTGGACTTTTATTAAAATATAAACTGTGGACAAACTGTGGACATTTATTAAAATATAAACTGTGGACAAACTGTGGACTTTTATTAAAATATAAACTGTGGACAAACTGTGGACATTTCTTAAAATATAAACTGTGGACAAACTGTGGACATTTTTAAAATATAAACTGTGGACAAACTGTGGACATTTTTAAAATTTTAAACTGTGGACAAACTGTGGACTTTTATTAAAACATAAACTGTGGACAAACTGTGGACTTTTATTAAAATATAAACTGTGGACAAACTGTGGACATTTTTAAAATTATAAACTGTGGACAAACTGTGGACTTTTATTAAAATATAAACTGTGGACAAACTTGGAAATTCTTAAAATATAAACTGTGGACAAACTGTGGACTTTTATTAAAATATAAACTGTGGACAAACTGTGGAAATTTTTAAAATATAAACTGTGGACAAACTGTGGACTTTTATTAAAATATAAACTGTGGACAAACTGTGGACATTTATTAAAATATAAACTGTGGACAAACTGTGGACATTTATTAAAATATAAACTGTGGACAAACTGTGGACATTTATTAAAATATAAACTGTGGACAAACTGTGGACATTTATTAAAATATAAACTGTGGACAAACTGTGGACATTTTTAAAATATAAACTGTGGACAAACTGTGGACTTTTATTAAAATATAAACTGTGGACAAACTGTGGACATTTTTAAAATATAAACTGTGGACAAACTGTGGACTTTTATTAAAATATAAACTGTGGACAAACTGTGGAAATTCTTAAAATATAAACTGTGGACAAACTGTGGACATTTATTAAAATATAAACTGTGGACAAACTGTGGACATTTATTAAAATATAAACTGTGGACAAACTGTGGACAACTGTGGAATTTTTAAAATATAAACTGTGGACAAACTGTGGACTTTTATTAAAATATAAACTGTGGACAAACTGTGGACATTTTATTAAAATATAAACTGTGGACAAACTGTGGACATTTATTAAAATATAAACTGTGGACAAACTGTGGACATTTATTAAAATATAAACTGTGGACAAACTGTGGACTTTTATTAAAATATAAACTGTGGACAAACTGTGGACTTTTATTAAAATATAAACTGTGGACAAACTGTGGACATTTTTAAAATATTTAAACTGTGGACAAACTGTGGACTTTTATTAAAATATAAACTGTGGACAAACTGTGGACTTTTTTAAAATATAAACTGTGGACAAATATTTTATTAAAATATAAACTGTGGACAAACTGTGGACTTTTATTAAAATATAAACTGTGGACAAACTGTGGACTTTTATTAAAATATAAACTGTGGACAAACTGTGGTGGAACTTTTATTAAAATATAAACTGTGGACAAACTGTGGACTTTTATTAAAATATAAACTGTGGACAAACTGTGGAAATTCTTAAAATATAAACTGTGGACAAACTGTGGACTTTTATTAAAATATAAACTTTTAGTGGGACAAACTGTGGACATTTATTAAAATATAAACTGTGGACAAACTGTGGACATTTTAAAAATATAAACTGTGGACAAACTGTGGACTTTTATTAAAATATAAACTGTGGACAAACTGTGGACATTTATTAAAATATAAACTGTGGACAAACTGTGGACATTTATTAAAATATAAACTGTGGACAAACTGTGGACATTTATTAAAATATAAACTGTGGACAAACTGTGGACTTTTTTTAAAATATAAACTGTGGACAAACTGTGGACATTTATTAAAATATAAACTGTGGACAAACTGTGGACATTTATTAAAATATAAACTGTGGACAAACTGTGGACTTTTATTAAAATATAAACTGTGGACAAACTGTGGACTTTTTTAAAATATAAACTGTGGACAAACTGTGGACATTTATTAAAATATAAACTGTGGACAAACTGTGGACTTTTATTAAAATATAAACTGTGGACAAACTGTGGACATTTATTAAAATATAAACTGTGGACAAACTGTGGACTTTTATTAAAATATAAACTGTGGACAAACTGTGGACTTTTTTAAAATTAAATATAAACTGTGGACAAACTGTGGACATTTTTAAAATATAAACTGTGGACAAACTGTGGATCTTTTATTAAAATATAAACTGTGGACAAACTGTGGACTTTTATTAAAATATAAACTGTGGACAAACTGTGGACAAACTGTGGACTTTTATTAAAATATAAACTGTGGACAAACTGTGGACTAATTTTTAAAATATAAACTGTGGACAAACTGTGGACTTTTATTAAAATATAAACTGTGGACAAACTGTGGACATTTTTAAAATTATAAACTGTGGACAAACTGTGGACTTTTATTAAAATATAAACTGTGGACAAACTGTGGAAATTTTTAAAATATAAACTTTTTTAAAATATAAACTGTGGACAAACTGTGGACATTTTTAAAATATAAACTGTGGACAAACTGTGGACTTTTATTAAAATATAAACTGTGGACAAACTGTGGACATTTTTAAAATATAAACTGTGGACAAACTGTGGACTTTTATTAAAATATAAACTGTGGACAAACTGTGGACATTTTTTAAAATATAAACTGTGGACAAACTGTGGACACTTTTATTAAAATATAAACTGTGGACAAACTGTGGACTTTTATTAAAATATAAACTGTGGACAAACTGTGGACTTTTATTAAAATATAAACTGTGGACAAACTGTGGACATTTATTAAAATATAAACTGTGGACAAACTGTGGACTTTTATTAAAATATAAACTGTGGACAAACTGTGGACTTTTATTAAAATATAAACTGTGGACAAACTGTGGACATTTATTAAAATATAAACTGTGGACAAACTGTGGACATTTTTAAAATTATAAACTGTGGACAAACTGTGGACATTTTTAAAATATAAACTGTGGACAAACTGTGGACTTTTATTAAAATATAAACTGTGGACAAACTGTGGACATTTTTAAAATATAAACTGTGGACAAACTGTGGACATTTATTAAAATATAAACTGTGGACAAACTGTGGACATTTATTAAAATATAAACTGTGGACAAACTGTGGCTTTTTTAAAATATAAACTGTGGAACTTTTATTAAAATATAAACTGTGGACAAACTGTGGACATTTATTAAAATATAAACTGTGGACAAACTGTGGACTTTTATTAAAATATAAACTGTGGACAAACTGTGGACATTTTTAAAATATAAACTGTGGACAAACTGTGGACTTTTATTAAAATATAAACTGTGGACAAACTGTGGACATTCTTAAAATATAAACTGTGGACAAACTGTGGACTTTTATTAAAATATAAACTGTGGACAAACTGTGGAAATTTTATTAAAATATAAACTGTGGACAAACTGTGGACATTTTTAAAATATAAACTGTGGACAAACTGTGGACTTTTATTAAAATATAAACTGTGGACAAACTGTGGACATTTTATTAAAATATAAACTGTGGACAAACTGTGGACATTTATTAAAATATAAACTGTGGACAAACTGTGGACATTTATTAAAATATAAACTGTGGACAAACTGTGGACTTTTATTAAAATATAAACTGTGGACAAACTGTGGACATTTATTAAAATATAAACTGTGGACAAACTGTGGACATTTATTAAAATATAAACTGTGGACAAACTGTGGACATTTTTAAAATATAAACTGTGGACAAACTGTGGACTTTTATTAAAATATAAACTGTGGACAAACTGTGGACATTTTTTAAAATATAAACTGTGGACAAACTGTGGACATTTATTAAAATATAAACTGTGGACAAACTGTGGACATTTATTAAAATATAAACTGTGGACAAACTGTGGACTTTTATTAAAATATAAACTGTGGACAAACTGTGGACTTTTATTAAAATATAAACTGTGGACAAACTGTGGACTTTTTTAAAATATAAACTGTGGACAAACTGTGGACAAACTGTGGCAACTTTTATTAAAATATAAACTGTGGACAAACTGTGGACTTTTATTAAAATATAAACTGTGGACAAACTGTGGACATTTATTAAAATATAAACTGTGGACAAACTGTGGACATTTATTAAAATATAAACTGTGGACAAACTGTGGACTTTTATTAAAATATAAACTGTGGACAAACTGTGGAAATTTTTAAAATATAAACTGTGGACAAACTGTGGACATTTTATTAAAATATAAACTGTGGACAAACTGTGGACTTTTATTAAAATATAAACTGTGGACAAACTGTGGACATTTTTAAAATATAAACTGTGGACAAACTGTGGACATTTATTAAAATATAAACTGTGGACAAACTGTGGACTTTTATTAAAATATAAACTGTGGACAAACTGTGGACTTTTATTAAAATATAAACTGTGGACAAACTGTGGACATTTATTAAAATATAAACTGTGGACAAACTGTGGACATTTTTAAAATATAAACTGTGGACAAACTGTGGACTTTTATTAAAATATAAACTGTGGACAAACTGTGGACATTTTTAAAATATAAACTGTGGACAAACTGTGGACTTTTATTAAAATATAAACTGTGGACAAACTGTGGACATTTATTAAAATATAAACTGTGGACAAACTGTGGACTTTTATTAAAATATAAACTGTGGACAAACTGTGGACTTTTATTAAAATATAAACTGTGGACAAACTGTGGACATTTATTAAAATATAAACTGTGGACAAACTGTGGACATTTTTAAAATATAAACTGTGGACAAACTGTGGACTTTTATTAAAATATAAACTGTGGACAAACTGTGGACTTTTATTAAAATATAAACTGTGGACAAACTGTGGACATTTTTAAAAATATAAACTGTGGACAAACTGTGGACTTTTTTAAAATATAAACTGTGGACAAACTGTGGACTTTTATTAAAATATAAACTGTGGACAAACTGTGGACATTTATTAAAATATAAACTGTGGACAAACTGTGGACTTTTATTAAAATATAAACTGTGGACAAACTGTGGACATTTATTAAAATATAAACTGTGGACAAACTGTGGACTTTTATTAAAATATAAACTGTGGACAAACTGTGGACTTTTATTAAAATATAAACTGTGGACAAACTGTGGACATTTATTAAAATATAAACTGTGGACAAACTGTGGACATTTATTAAAATATAAACTGTGGACAAACTGTGGACATTTATTAAAATATAAACTGTGGACAAACTGTGGACTTTTATTAAAATATAAACTGTGGACAAACTGTGGACATTTATTAAAATATAAACTGTGGACAAACTGTGGACATTTTTAAAATATAAACTGTGGACAAACTGTGGACTTTTATTAAAATATAAACTGTGGACAAACTGTGGACATTTATTAAAATATAAACTGTGGACAAACTGTGGACATTTATTAAAATATAAACTGTGGACAAACTGTGGACATTTATTAAAATATAAACTGTGGACAAACTGTGGACATTTTTAAAATATAAACTGTGGACAAACTGTGGACATTTATTAAAATATAAACTGTGGACAAACTGTGGACTTTTATTAAAATATAAACTGTGGACAAACTGTGGACATTTTTAAAATATAAACTGTGGACAAACTGTGGACTTTTATTAAAATATAAACTGTGGACAAACTGTGGACATTTATTAAAATATAAACTGTGGACAAACTGTGGACATTTATTAAAATTATAAACTGTGGACAAACTGTGGACATTTATTAAAATATAAACTGTGGACAAACTGTGGACATTTATTAAAATATAAACTGTGGACAAACTGTGGACATTTTTAAAATATAAACTGTGGACAAACTGTGGACTTTTATTAAAATATAAACTGTGGACAAACTGTGGACATTTATTAAAATATAAACTGTGGACAAACTGTGGACATTTATTAAAATATAAACTGTGGACAAACTGTGGACATTTTAAAATATAAACTGTGGACAAACTGTGGACATTTTTATTAAAATATAAACTGTGGACAAACTGTGGACATTTCTTAAAATATAAACTGTGGACAAACTGTGGACTTTTATTAAAATATAAACTGTGGACAAACTGTGGACATTTTTAAAATATAAACTGTGGACAAACTGTGGACTTTTATTAAAATATAAACTGTGGACAAACTGTGGACATTTTTAAAATATAAACTGTGGACAAACTGTGGACATTTATTAAAATATAAACTGTGGACAAACTGTGGACTTTTATTAAAATATAAACTGTGGACAAACTGTGGACCTTTTATTAAAATATAAACTGTGGACAAACTGTGGACATTTTTAAAATATAAACTGTGGACAAACTGTGGACTTTTATTAAAATATAAACTGTGGACAAACTGTGGACATTTATTAAAATATAAACTGTGGACAAACTGTGGACATTTATTAAAATATAAACTGTGGACAAACTGTGGACATTTATTAAAATATAAACTGTGGACAAACTGTGGACATTTATTAAAATATAAACTGTGGACAAACTGTGGACATTTATTAAAATATAAACTGTGGACAAACTGTGGACATTTTTAAAATATAAACTGTGGACAAACTGTGGACATTTTTAAAATATAAACTGTGGACAAACTGTGGACATTTATTAAAATATAAACTGTGGACAAACTGTGGACATTTATTAAAATATAAACTGTGGACAAACTGTGGACATTTTTAAAATATAAACTGTGGACAAACTGTGGACTTTTATTAAAATATAAACTGTGGACAAACTGTGGACATTTTTAAAATATAAACTGTGGACAAACTGTGGACTTTTATTAAAATATAAACTGTGGACAAACTGTGGACTTTTATTAAAATATAAACTGTGGACAAACTGTGGACATTTTTAAAATATAAACTGTGGACAAACTGTGGACTTTTATTAAAATATAAACTGTGGACAAACTGTGGACATTTATTAAAATATAAACTGTGGACAAACTGTGGACATTTTTAAAATATAAACTGTGGACAAACTGTGGACTTTTATTAAAATATAAACTGTGGACAAACTGTGGACATTTTTAAAATATAAACTGTGGACAAACTGTGGACTTTTATTAAATTAAAATATAAACTGTGGACAAACTGTGGACATTTATTAAAATATAAACTGTGGACAAACTGTGGACATTTATTAAAATATAAACTGTGGACAAACTGTGGACATTTATTAAAATATAAACTGTGGACAAACTGTGGACATTTATTAAAATATAAACTGTGGACAAACTGTGGACATTTATTAAAATATAAACTGTGGACAAACTGTGGACATTTTTAAAAATATAAACTGTGGACAAACTGTGGACTTTTATTAAAATATAAACTGTGGACAAACTGTGGACATTTTTAAAATATAAACTGTGGACAAACTGTGGACAAACTGTGGACATTTTTAAAATATAAACTGTGGACAAACTGTGGACTTTTATTAAAATATAAACTGTGGACAAACTGTGGACTTTTATTAAAATATAAACTGTGGACAAACTGTGGAAATTCTTAAAATATAAACTGTGGACAAACTGTGGACATTTATTAAAATATAAACTGTGGACAAACTGTGGACTTTTATTAAAATATAAACTGTGGACAAACTGTGGACATTTATTAAAATATAAACTGTGGACAAACTGTGGACATTTATTAAAATATAAACTGTGGACAAACTGTGGACATTTTTAAAATATAAACTGTGGACAAACTGTGGACTTTTATTAAAATATAAACTGTGGACAAACTGTGGACATTTCTTAAAATATAAACTGTGGACAAACTGTGGACATTTATTAAAATATAAACTGTGGACAAACTGTGGACTTTTATTAAAATATAAACTGTGGACAAACTGTGGACATTTATTAAAATATAAACTGTGGACAAACTGTGGACATTTTTAAAAATATAAACTGTGGACAAACTGTGGACTTTTATTAAAATATAAACTGTGGACAAACTGTGGACATTTTTAAAATATAAACTGTGGACAAACTGTGGACATTTATTAAAATATAAACTGTGGACAAACTGTGGACTTTTATTAAAATATAAACTGTGGACAAACTGTGGACATTTATTAAAATATAAACTGTGGACAAACTGTGGACTTTTATTAAAATATAAACTGTGGACAAACTGTGGACTTTTATTAAAATATAAACTGTGGACAAACTGTGGACATTTATTAAAATATAAACTGTGGACAAACTGTGGACATTTATTAAAATATAAACTGTGGACAAACTGTGGACTTTTATTAAAATATAAACTGTGGACAAACTGTGGACTTTTATTAAAATATAAACTGTGGACAAACTGTGGACTTTTATTAAAATATAAACTGTGGACAAACTGTGGACATTTCTTAAAATATAAACTGTGGACAAACTGTGGACTTTTATTAAAATATAAACTGTGGACAAACTGTGGACTTTTATTAAAATATAAACTGTGGACAAACTGTGGACATTTTTAAAATATAAACTGTGGACAAACTGTGGACATTTATTAAAATATAAACTGTGGACAAACTGTGGACATTTATTAAAATATAAACTGTGGACAAACTGTGGACTTTTATTAAAATATAAACTGTGGACAAACTGTGGACTTTTATTAAAATATAAACTGTGGACAAACTGTGGACATTTTTAAAATATAAACTGTGGACAAACTGTGGACTTTTATTAAAATATAAACTGTGGACAAACTGTGGACTTTTATTAAAATATAAACTGTGGACAAACTGTGGACACTTTTTTAAAATATAAACTGTGGACAAACTGTGGACATTTATTAAAATATAAACTGTGGACAAACTGTGGACATTTATTAAAATATAAACTGTGGACAAACTGTGGACATTTTTAAAATATAAACTGTGGACAAACTGTGGACTTTTATTAAAATATAAACTGTGGACAAACTGTGGACATTTATTAAAATATAAACTGTGGACAAACTGTGGACATTTATTAAAATATAAACTGTGGACAAACTGTGGACTTTTTTAAAAATATAAACTGTGGACAAACTGTGGACATTTTTAAAATATAAACTGTGGACAAACTGTGGACTTTTATTAAAATATAAACTGTGGACAAACTGTGGACAAACTGTGGACATTTATTAAAATATAAACTGTGGACAAACTGTGGACATTTATTAAAATATAAACTGTGGACAAACTGTGGACATTTATTAAAATATAAACTGTGGACAAACTGTGGACTTTTATTAAAATATAAACTGTGGACAAACTGTGGACATTTATTAAAATATAAACTGTGGACAAACTGTGGACATTTTTAAAATATAAACTGTGGACAAACTGTGGACTTTTATTAAAATATAAACTGTGGACAAACTGTGGACTTTTATTAAAATATAAACTGTGGACAAACTGTGGACTTTTATTAAAATATAAACTGTGGACAAACTGTGGACATTTTTAAAATATAAACTGTGGACAAACTGTGGACTTTTATTAAAATATAAACTGTGGACAAACTGTGGACTTTTATTAAAATATAAACTGTGGACAAACTGTGGACATTTATTAAAATATAAACTGTGGACAAACTGTGGACATTTATTAAAATATAAACTGTGGACAAACTGTGGACATTTATTAAAATATAAACTGTGGACAAACTGTGGACATTTATTAAAATATAAACTGTGGACAAACTGTGGACTTTTATTAAAATATAAACTGTGGACAAACTGTGGACATTTTTAAAAATATAAACTGTGGACAAACTGTGGACTTTTATTAAAATATAAACTGTGGACAAACTGTGGACATTTTTAAAATATAAACTGTGGACAAACTGTGGACTTTTATTAAAATATAAACTGTGGACAAACTGTGGACTTTTATTAAAATATAAACTGTGGACAAACTGTGGACTTTTTTAAAATATAAACTGTGGACAAACTGTGGACATTTTTAAAAATATAAACTGTGGACAAACTGTGGAAATTTTAAAAATATAAACTGTGGACAAACTGTGGACTTTTATTAAAATATAAACTGTGGACAAACTGTGGACTTTTTAAAAATTTTAAACTGTGGACAAACTGTGGACATTTTTTAAAATATAAACTGTGGACAAACTGTGGAACATTTTTAAAATTTTAAACTGTGGACAAACTGTGGACTTTTTTAAAAATATAAACTGTGGACAAACTGTGGAAATTTTATTAAAATATAAACTGTGGACAAACTGTGGACTTATTTTTAAAAATATAAACTGTGGACAAACTGTGGAAATTTTTAAAATATAAACTGTGGACAAACTGTGGACATTTTTTAAAATATAAACTGTGGACAAACTGTGGACATTTTTTTAAAAAAATAAACTTGAACTGTGGACAAACTGTGGACTTTTATTAAAATATTTTTTAAATATAAACTGTGGACAAACTGTGGACTTTTATTAAAATATAAACTGTGGACAAACTGTGGACATTTTTAAAATATAAACTGTGGACAAACTGTGGACATTTATTAAAATATAAACTGTGGACAAACTGTGGACATTTATTAAAATATAAACTGTGGACAAACTGTGGACTTTTATTAAAATATAAACTGTGGACAAACTGTGGACATTTTTTAAAATATAAACTGTGGACAAACTGTGGACTTTTATTAAAATATAAACTGTGGACAAACTGTGGAAATTTTTAAAATATAAACTGTGGACAAACTGTGGACATTTATTAAAATTATAAACTGTGGACAAACTGTGGACTTTTATTAAAATATAAACTGTGGACAAACTGTGGACATTTTATTAAAATATAAACTGTGGACAAACTGTGGACATTTTTTAAAATATAAACTGTGGACAAACTGTGGACATTTATTAAAATATAAACTGTGGACAAACTGTGGACTTTTATTAAAATATAAACTGTGGACAAACTGTGGACATTTATTAAAATATAAACTGTGGACAAACTGTGGACTTTTATTAAAATATAAACTGTGGACAAACTGTGGACTTTTATTAAAATATAAACTGTGGACAAACTGTGGACATTTATTAAAATATAAACTGTGGACAAACTGTGGACATTTATTAAAATATAAACTGTGGACAAACTGTGGACTTTTATTAAAATATAAACTGTGGACAAACTGTGGAAATTTTTAAAATATAAACTGTGGACAAACTGTGGACATTTATTAAAATATAAACTGTGGACAAACTGTGGACTTTTATTAAAATATAAACTGTGGACAAACTGTGGACAATTTTTAAAATATAAACTGTGGACAAACTGTGGACTATTTTTTAAAATATAAACTGTGGACAAACTGTGGACTTTTTTTAAAATATAAACTGTGGACAAACTGTGGACTTTTATTAAAATATAAACTGTGGACAAACTGTGGACATTTATTAAAATATAAACTGTGGACAAACTGTGGACTTTTATTAAAATATAAACTGTGGACAAACTGTGGACATTTATTAAAATATAAACTGTGGACAAACTGTGGACATTTATTAAAATATAAACTGTGGACAAACTGTGGACTTTTATTAAAATATAAACTGTGGACAAACTGTGGACATTTTTTAAAATATAAACTGTGGACAAACTGTGGACATTTATTAAAATATAAACTGTGGACAAACTGTGGACACTTTTATTAAAATATAAACTGTGGACAAACTGTGGACATTTATTAAAATATAAACTGTGGACAAACTGTGGACTTTTATTAAAATATAAACTGTGGACAAACTGTGGACTTTTATTAAAATATAAACTGTGGACAAACTGTGGACATTTATTAAAATATAAACTGTGGACAAACTGTGGACTTTTATTAAAATATAAACTGTGGACAAACTGTGGACATTTATTAAAATATAAACTGTGGACAAACTGTGGACTTTTATTAAAATATAAACTGTGGACAAACTGTGGACATTTATTAAAATATAAACTGTGGACAAACTGTGGACATTTATTAAAATTATAAACTGTGGACAAACTGTGGACTTTTATTAAAATATAAACTGTGGACAAACTGTGGACTTTTATTAAAATATAAACTGTGGACAAACTGTGGACATTTATTAAAATATAAACTGTGGACAAACTGTGGACATTTTATTAAAATATAAACTGTGGACAAACTGTGGACTTTTATTAAAATATAAACTGTGGACAAACTGTGGACATTTATTAAAATATAAACTGTGGACAAACTGTGGACATTTATTAAAAATATAAACTGTGGACAAACTGTGGACTTTTATTAAAATATAAACTGTGGACAAACTGTGGAAATTTTTAAAATATAAACTGTGGACAAACTGTGGACTTTTATTAAAATTTTAAACTGTGGACAAACTGTGGACTTTTATTAAAATATAAACTGTGGACAAACTGTGGAAATTTTTAAAATATAAACTGTGGACAAACTGTGGACTTTTATTAAAATATAAACTGTGGACAAACTGTGGACTTTTATTAAAATATAAACTGTGGACAAACTGTGGACATTTTCTTAAAATATAAACTGTGGACAAACTGTGGACTTTTATTAAAATATAAACTGTGGACAAACTGTGGACATTTTTTAAAATATAAACTGTGGACAAACTGTGGACTTTTATTAAAATATAAACTGTGGACAAACTGTGGACTTTTATTAAAATATAAACTGTGGACAAACTGTTTGTGGAAATTATTAAAATATAAACTGTGGACAAACTGTGGACATTTATTAAAAATATAAACTGTGGACAAACTGTGGACATTTTTTTAAAATATAAACTGTGGACAAACTGTGGACATTTTTTAAAATATAAACTGTGGACAAACTGTGGACTTTTATTAAAATATAAACTGTGGACAAACTGTGGACTTTTATTAAAATTATAAACTGTGGACAAACTGTGGACTTTTATTAAAATATAAACTGTGGACAAACTGTGGACATTTATTAAAATATAAACTGTGGACAAACTGTGGAAATTCTTAAAATATAAACTGTGGACAAACTGTGGACATTTTTAAAATTATAAACTGTGGACAAACTGTGGACTTTTATTAAAATATAAACTGTGGACAAACTGTGGACTTTTATTAAAATATAAACTGTGGACAAACTGTGGACTTTTATTAAAATATAAACTGTGGACAAACTGTGGAACTTTTATTAAAATATAAACTGTGGACAAACTGTGGACATTTTTTAAAATATAAACTGTGGACAAACTGTGGACTTTTATTAAAATATAAACTGTGGACAAACTGTGGACTTTTATTAAAATATAAACTGTGGACAAACTGTGGACAATTCTTAAAATATAAACTGTGGACAAACTGTGGACATTTTATTAAAATATAAACTGTGGACAAACTGTGGACTTTTATTAAAATATAAACTGTGGACAAACTGTGGACTTTTATTAAAATATAAACTGTGGACAAACTGTGGACATTTTTAAAATATTAAACTGTGGACAAACTGTGGACTTTTATTAAAATATAAACTGTGGACAAACTGTGGACATTTATTAAAATATAAACTGTGGACAAACTGTGGACATTTATTAAAATATAAACTGTGGACAAACTGTGGACTTTTATTAAAATATAAACTGTGGACAAACTGTGGACTTTTATTAAAATATAAACTGTGGACAAACTGTGGACTTTTATTAAAATATAAACTGTGGACAAACTGTGGAACTATTTTTAAAATATAAACTGTGGACAAACTGTGGACTTTTATTAAAATATAAACTGTGGACAAACTGTGGACTTTTCTTAAAATATAAACTGTGGACAAACTGTGGACTTTTATTATTAAAATATAAACTGTGGACAAACTGTGGACTTTTATTAAAATATAAACTGTGGACAAACTGTGGACATTTTATTAAAATATAAACTGTGGACAAACTGTGGACATTTATTAAAATATAAACTGTGGACAAACTGTGGACTTTTATTAAAATATAAACTGTGGACAAACTGTGGACATTTTATTTTAAATTAATATAAACTGTGGACAAACTGTGGACAATTCTTAAAATATAAACTGTGGACAAACTGTGGACTTTTATTAAAATATAAACTGTGGACAAACTGTGGACTTTTATTAAAATATAAACTGTGGACAAACTGTGGAAATTCTTAAAATATAAACTGTGGACAAACTGTGGACTTTTATTAAAATATAAACTGTGGACAAACTGTGGACTTTTATTAAAATATAAACTGTGGACAAACTGTGGACATTTTATTAAAATATAAACTGTGGACAAACTTGTGAAAATTCTTAAAATATAAACTGTGGACAAACTGTGGGAAATTTTTAAAATATAAACTGTGGACAAACTGTGGACATTTTACTTAAAATATAAACTGTGGACAAACTGTGGACAATTCTTAAAATATAAACTGTGGACAAACTGTGGACAATTTTTAAAATATAAACTGTGGACAAACTGTGGACATTTTTTTAAAATATAAATTACTGTGGACAAACTGTGGACAATTCTTAAAATATAAACTGTGGACAAACTGTGGACTTTTATTAAAATATAAACTGTGGACAAACTGTGGAAATTCTTTTATTAAAATATAAACTGTGGACAAACTGTGGAAATTCTTAAAATATAAACTGTGGACAAACTGTGGACTTTTATTAAAATATAAACTGTGGACAAACTGTGGGAATTTCTTTAAAATATAAACTGTGGACAAACTGTGGACTTTTATTAAAATATAAACTGTGGACAAACTGTGGGAATTTTTTATAAAAATATAAACTGTGGACAAACTGTGGACAATTCTTAAAATATAAACTGTGGACAAACTGTGGACATTTATTAAAATTATAAACTGTGGACAAACTGTGGACTTTTATTAAAATATAAACTGTGGACAAACTGTGGAAATTCTTAAAATATAAACTGTGGACAAACTGTGGACTTTTATTAAAATATAAACTGTGGACAAACTGTGGACTTTTATTAAAATATAAACTGTGGACAAACTGTGGACTTTTATTAAAATATAAACTGTGGACAAACTGTGGACAATTCTTAAAATATAAACTGTGGACAAACTGTGGACCATTTTTAAAATATAAACTGTGGACAAACTGTGGACTTTTATTAAAATATAAACTGTGGACAAACTGTGGACTTTTTAAAATATAAATTTATAAATTCTTAAAATATAAACTGTGGACAAACTGTGGACTTTTATTAAAATATAAACTGTGGACAAACTGTGGAAATTCTTAAAATATAAACTGTGGACAAACTGTGGACTTTTATTAAAATATAAACTTTGAAACTGTGGCAAATTTATTAAAATATAAACTGTCTTTGGACAAACTGTGGACTTTTATTAAAATATAAACTGTGGACAAACTGTGGAAATTCTTAAAATATAAACTGTGGACAAACTGTGGACTTTAAACTGTGAAATTTTAAAATATAAACTGTGGAAATTTTTAAAAATATAAACTGTGGACAAACTGTGGACTTTTTTTAAAATATAAACTGTGGACAAACTGTGGACTTTTATTAAAATATAAACTGTGGACAAACTGTGGACATTTTTAAAATTTTAAACTGTGGACAAACTGTGGACATTTTTTAAAATATAAACTGTGGACAAACTGTGGACTTTTATTAAAATATAAACTGTGGACAAACTGTGGAAATTCTTAAAATATAAACTGTGGACAAACTGTGGACTTTTATTAAAATATAAACTGTGGACAAACTGTGGAAATTTTTAAAAATATAAACTGTGGACAAACTGTGGACATTTATTAAAATATAAACTGTGGACAAACTGTGGACATTTTATTAAAATATAAACTGTGGACAAACTGTGGACTTTTTTTAAAATATAAACTGTGGACAAACTGTGGACAATTTTTAAAATATAAACTGTGGACAAACTGTGGACTTTTTTTAAAATATAAACTGTGGACAAACTGTGGACAATTCTTAAAATATAAACTGTGGACAAACTGTGGACTTTTATTAAAATATAAACTGTGGACAAACTGTGGACATTTTTTAAAATATAAACTGTGGACAAACTGTGGACTTTTATTAAAATTATAAACTGTGGACAAACTGTGGACATTTATTAAAATATAAACTGTGGACAAACTGTGGACATTTTATTAAAATATAAACTGTGGACAAACTGTGGACAATTTTTAAAATATAAACTGTGGACAAACTGTGGACTTTTATTAAAATATAAACTGTGGACAAACTGTGGACTTTTATTAAAATATAAACTGTGGACAAACTGTGGACTTTTATTAAAATATAAACTGTGGACAAACTGTGGACTTTTATTAAAATATAAACTGTGGACAAACTGTGGACATTTATTAAAATATAAACTGTGGACAAACTGTGGAAATTTTTAAAATATAAACTGTGGACAAACTGTGGACTTTTATTAAAATATAAACTGTGGACAAACTGTGGACATTTTTTAAAATATAAACTGTGGACAAACTGTGGACTTTTATTAAAATATAAACTGTGGACAAACTGTGGACATTTATTAAAATATAAACTGTGGACAAACTGTGGACATTTATTAAAATTATAAACTGTGGACAAACTGTGGACTTTTTTTAAAATATAAACTGTGGACAAACTGTGGACATTTATTAAAATATAAACTGTGGACAAACTGTGGACATTTTTTATAAAATATAAACTGTGGACAAACTGTGGACTTTTATTAAAATATAAACTGTGGACAAACTGTGGAAATTTATTAAAATATAAACTGTGGACAAACTGTGGACATTTATTAAAATATAAACTGTGGACAAACTGTGGACAATTTTTAAAATTTTAAACTGTGGACAAACTGTGGACTTTTATTAAAATATAAACTGTGGACAAACTGTGGACATTTTTTAAAATATAAACTGTGGACAAACTGTGGACTTTTATTAAAATATAAACTGTGGACAAACTGTGGACATTTATTAAAATATAAACTGTGGACAAACTTATTATT
This sequence comes from Drosophila equinoxialis, assembly GCA_018150345.1. Classification (NCBI taxonomy): domain Eukaryota; kingdom Metazoa; phylum Arthropoda; class Insecta; order Diptera; family Drosophilidae; genus Drosophila; species Drosophila equinoxialis. The sequence goes on from JAECWI010000552.1 coordinate 46,066, forward strand.
AAAATATAAACTGTGGACAAACTGTGGACATTTATTAAAATTATAAACTGTGGACAAACTGTGGACTTTTATTAAAATATAAACTGTGGACAAACTGTGGAAATTCTTAAAATATAAACTGTGGACAAACTGTGGACTTTTATTAAAATATAAACTGTGGACAAACTGTGGACTTTTATTAAAATATAAACTGTGGACAAACTGTGGACTTTTATTAAAATATAAACTGTGGACAAACTGTGGACATTTATTAAAATATAAACTGTGGACAAACTGTGGACTTTTATTAAAATATAAACTGTGGACAAACTGTGGACATTTTTAAAATATAAACTGTGGACAAACTGTGGACTTTTATTAAAATATAAACTGTGGACAAACTGTGGACATTTTTAAAATTATAAACTGTGGACAAACTGTGGACATTTATTAAAATATAAACTGTGGACAAACTGTGGACTTTTATTAAAATATAAACTGTGGACAAACTGTGGAACTTATTTTTAAAATATAAACTGTGGACAAACTGTTGAAATTTTTAAAATATAAACTGTGGACAAACTGTGGACATTTATTAAAATATAAACTGTGGACAAACTGTGGACTTTTATTAAAATATAAACTGTGGACAAACTGTGGACATTTATTAAAATATAAACTGTGGACAAACTGTGGACTTTTATTAAAATATAAACTGTGGACAAACTGTGGACATTTTTAAAAATATAAACTGTGGACAAACTGTGGACATTTATTAAAATATAAACTGTGGACAAACTGTGGACTTTTATTAAAATATAAACTGTGGACAAACTGTGGACATTTTTTAAAATATAAACTGTGGACAAACTGTGGACATTTTTTAAAAATATAAACTGTGGACAAACTGTGGACATTTATTAAAATATAAACTGTGGACAAACTGTGGACTTTTATTAAAATATAAACTGTGGACAAACTGTGGACTTTTATTAAAATATAAACTGTGGACAAACTGTGGACAATTTTTAAAATATAAACTGTGGACAAACTGTGGACTTTTATTAAAATATAAACTGTGGACAAACTGTGGACATTTATTAAAATATAAACTGTGGACAAACTGTGGACTTTTATTAAAATATAAACTGTGGACAAACTGTTAAATTATTAAAATATAAACTGTGGACAAACTGTGGACATTTTTTAAAATATAAACTGTGGACAATTTTATTAAAATTATAAACTGTGGACAAACTGTGGACTTTTATTAAAATATAAACTGTGGACAAACTGTGGACTTTTATTAAAATATAAACTGTGGACAAACTGTGGACATTTATTAAAATATAAACTGTGGACAAACTGTGGACATTTATTAAAATATAAACTGTGGACAAACTGTGGACATTTTTAAAATTTTAAACTGTGGACAAACTGTGGACTTTTATTAAAATATAAACTGTGGACAAACTGTGGAAATTTTTAAAAATATAAACTGTGGACAAACTGTGGACATTTATTAAAATATAAACTGTGGACAAACTGTGGACATTTATTAAAATATAAACTGTGGACAAACTGTGGACTTTTTAAATTAAAATAAATATTGGACAAACTGTGGACATTTATTAAAATTATAAACTGTGGACAAACTGTGGACTTTTTATTAAAATATAAACTGTGGACAAACTGTGGACATTTTTTAAAATATAAACTGTGGACAAACTGTGGACATTTTATTAAAATATAAACTGTGGACAAACTGTGGACATTTTTTAAAATTATAAACTGTGGACAAACTGTGGACTTTTATTAAAATATAAACTGTGGACAAACTGTGGAAATTTTTTAAAATATAAACTGTGGACAAACTTGACTGTTTATTAAAATATAAACTGTGGACAAACTGTGGACATTTTTAAAATTTTAAACTGTGGACAAACTGTGGACTTTTATTAAAATATAAACTGTGGACAAACTGTGGAAATTTATTAAAATATAAACTGTGGACAAACTGTGGACATTTTTTAAAATATAAACTGTGGACAAACTGTGGACTTTTATTAAAATATAAACTGTGGACAAACTGTGGACTTTTATTAAAATATAAACTGTGGACAAACTGTGGAAATTTTTAAAATATAAACTGTGGACAAACTGTGGACATTTTTTAAAATATAAACTGTGGACAAACTGTGGACATTTATTAAAATATAAACTGTGGACAAACTGTGGACATTTATTAAAATATAAACTGTGGACAAACTGTGGACATTTTATTAAAATATAAACTGTGGACAAACTGTGGACATTTATTAAAATATAAACTGTGGACAAACTGTGGACATTTATTAAAATTATAAACTGTGGACAAACTGTGGACTTTTATTAAAATATAAACTGTGGACAAACTGTGGACATTTTTAAAATTATAAACTGTGGACAAACTGTGGACATTTATTAAAATATAAACTGTGGACAAACTGTGGACTTAATTATTAAAATATAAACTGTTGGACAAACTGTGGACTTTTATTAAAATTATAAACTGTGGACAAACTGTGGAATTTTAAATTGGTATTTTAAAATATAAACTGTGTGTGAACTGTGGACTTTTATTAAAATATAAACTGTGGACAAACTGTGGTACGTGGACTTATTTTATTATAATTTATTTAAATTTACTGTGGACAAACTGTGGACATTTTTTAAAATATTTTGAACTGTGGACAAACTGTGGACTTTTATTAAAATATAAACTGTGGACAAACTGTGGAAATTCTTAAAAAATATAAACTGTGGACTTTTATTAAAATATAAACTGTGGACAAACTGTGGACTTTTTTTAAAAATATAAACTGTGGACAAACTGTGGACATTTATTAAAATATAAACTGTGGACAAACTGTTTTGGACTTTTTATAAAATATAAACTGTGGACAAACTGTGGACATTTATTAAAATTATAAACTGTGGACAAACTGTGGACATTTATTAAAATTATAAACTGTGGACAAACTGTGGACAATTTTTATTAAAATATAAATTGTGGACAAACTGTGGACTTTTATTAAAATATAAACTGTGGACAAACTGTGGAATATTTTAAAATTTTAAACTGTGGACAAACTGTGGACATTTATTAAATATAAACTGTGGACAAACTTTGGATTTTTATTTAAAATATAAACTGTGGACAAACTGTGGACTTTTATTAAAATATAAACTGTGGACAAACTGTGGACATTTTTAAAATTTTGAACTGTGGACAAACTGTGGACTTTTATTAAAATATAAACTGTGGACAAACTGTGGAAATTTTTAAAATATAAACTGTGGACAAACTGTGGACTTTTATTAAAATATAAACTGTGGACAAACTGTGGACAATTTTTAAAATATAAACTGTGGACAAACTGTGTGAAATTTTATTAAAATATAAACTGTGGACAAACTGTGGACCTTTTATTAAAATATAAACTGTGGACAAACTGTGGACATTTTATTAAAATATAAACTGTGGACAAACTGTGGACATTTTTAAAATTTTAAACTGTGGACAAACTGTGGACTTTTATTAAAATATAAACTGTGGACAAACTGTGGACATTTTTAAAATATAAACTGTGGACAAACTGTGGACATTTATTAAAATTATAAACTGTGGACAAACTGTGGACATTTTATTAAAATTATAAACTGTGGACAAACTGTGGACATTTATTAAAATATAAACTGTGGACAAACTGTGGACATTTTTAAAATATAAACTGTGGACTTTTATTAAAATATAAACTGTGGACAAACTGTGGACTTTTATTAAAATATAAACTGTGGACAAACTGTGGACATTTATTAAAATTATAAACTGTGGACAAACTGTGGACATTTATTAAAATATAAACTGTGGACAAACTGTGGACATTTATTAAAATTATAAACTGTGGACAAACTGTGGACATTTTTTAAAATATAAACTGTGGACAAACTGTGGACATTTATTAAAATATAAACTGTGGACAAACTGTGGACTTTTATTAAAATATAAACTGTGGACAAACTGTGGACATTTTTAAAATTTTGAACTGTGGACAAACTGTGGACTTTTATTAAAATATAAACTGTGGACAAACTGTGGAAATTTTTAAAAAATAAACTGTGGACAAACTGTGGACTTTTATTAAAATATAAACTGTGGACAAACTGTGGACATTTTTAATAAAATATAAACTGTGGACAAACTGTGGAAATTTATTAAAATATAAACTGTGGACAAACTGTGGACTTTTATTAAAATTTTGAACTGTGGACAAACTGTGGACATTTATTAAAATATAAACTGTGGACAAACTGTGGACTTTTATTAAAATATAAACTGTGGACAAACTGTGGACATTTTTTTAAAATATAAACTGTGGACAAACTGTTTTATTAAAATATAAACTGTGGACAAACTGTGGACATTTATTAAAATATAAACTGTGGACAAACTGTGGACATTTATTAAAATATAAACTGTGGACAAACTGTGGACATTTTTAAAATTTTGAACTGTGGACAAACTGTGGACTTTTTTTAAAATATAAACTGTGGACAAACTGTGGACTTTTTTTAAAATATAAACTGTGGACAAACTGTGGACTTTTATTAAAATATAAACTGTGGACAAACTGTGGCATTTTTTATTAAAATATAAACTGTGGACAAACTGTGGACATTTATTAAAATATAAACTGTGGACAAACTGTGGAAATTTTTAAAATATAAACTGTGGACAAACTGTGGACTTTTATTAAAATATAAACTGTGGACAAACTGTGGAAATTTTTTAAAATTATAAACTGTGGACAAACTGTGGACTTTTATTAAAATATAAACTGTGGACAAACTGTGGACTTTTTTAAAAATATAAACTGTGGACAAACTGTGGACATTTATTAAAATATAAACTGTGGACAAACTGTGGACTTAATTATTAAAATATAAACTGTGGACAAACTGTGGACATTTATTAAAATTTTAAACTGTGGACAAACTGTGGACTTTTATTATTAAACTGTGGACAAACTGTGGACTTTTATTTTTTAAAATATAAACTGTGGACAAACTGTGGACAATTTTTAAAATATAAACTGTGGACAAACTGTGGACTATTTTTTAAAATATAAACTGTGGACAAACTGTGGACATTTTATTAAAATATAAACTGTGGACAAACTGTGGACTTTTATTAAAATATAAACTGTGGACAAACTGTGGACAAACTGTGGCAAATTTTTATTAAAATATAAACTGTGGACAAACTGTGGACATTTTTTAAAATTATAAACTGTGGACAAACTGTGGACTTTTATTAAAATATAAACTGTGGACAAACTGTGGACATTTATTAAAAATATAAACTGTGGACAAACTGTGGACTTTTATTAAAATATTTTTAAAATTTTGAACTGTGGACAAACTGTGGACCTTTTTTTAAAATATAAACTGTGGACAAACTGTGGACATTTATTTAAAAATATAAACTGTGGACAAACTGTGGACTTTTATTAAAATATAAACTGTGGACAAACTGTGGACATTTATTAAAATATAAACTGTGGACAAACTGTGGACTTTTATTAAAATATAAACTGTGGACAAACTGTGGACATTTATTAAAATATAAACTGTGGACAAACTGTGGACATTTATTAAAATTATAAACTGTGGACAAACTGTGGACTTTTATTAAAATATAAACTGTGGACAAACTGTGGATCTTTTATTAAAATATAAACTGTGGACAAACTGTGGACTTTTATTAAAATATAAACTGTGGACAAACTGTGGACATTTATTAAAATATAAACTGTGGACAAACTGTGGACATTTTATTAAAATATAAACTGTGGACAAACTGTGGACTTTTATTAAAATATAAACTGTGGACAAACTGTGGAAATTTTTTAAAATATAAACTGTGGACAAACTGTGGACTTTTATTTTTAAAATTATAAACTGTGGACAAACTGTGGACTTTTATTAAAATATAAACTGTGGACAAACTGTGGAAATTTTTAAAATATAAACTGTGGACAAACTGTGGACCTTTATTAAAATATAAACTGTGGACAAACTGTGGACATTTATTAAAATATAAACTGTGGACAAACTGTGGACCTTTTATTAAAATATAAACTGTGGACAAACTGTGGACATTTATTAAAATATAAACTGTGGACAAACTGTGGACTTTTATTAAAATATAAACTGTGGACAAACTGTGGACAAACTGTGGAAATTTTTAAAATATAAACTGTGGACAAACTGTGGACATTTATTAAAATATAAACTGTGGACAAACTGTGGATTTTTATTAAAATATAAACTGTGGACAAACTGTGGACATTTATTAAAATATAAACTGTGGACAAACTGTGGACATTTTTTAAAATATAAACTGTGGACAAACTGTGGACTTTTATTAAAATATAAACTGTGGACAAACTGTGGAAATTTTTAAAATATAAACTGTGGACAAACTGTGGACATTTATTAAAATTATAAACTGTGGACAAACTGTGGACTTTTATTAAAATATAAACTGTGGACAAACTGTGGACATTTATTAAAATATAAACTGTGGACAAACTGTGGACATTTATTAAAATATAAACTGTGGACAAACTGTGGACTTTTATTAAAATATAAACTGTGGACAAACTGTGGACATTTTTAAAATATAAACTGTGGACAAACTGTGGACTTTTATTAAAATATAAACTGTGGACAAACTGTGGACATTTATTAAAATATAAACTGTGGACAAACTGTGGACATTTATTAAAATATAAACTGTGGACAAACTGTGGACATTTTTTAAAATATAAACTGTGGACAAACTGTGGACATTTATTAAAATATAAACTGTGGACAAACTGTGGACTTTTATTAAAATATAAACTGTGGACAAACTGTGGACATTTTTAAAATATAAACTGTGGACAAACTGTGGACATTTATTAAAATATAAACTGTGGACAAACTGTGGACATTTTTTAAAATATAAACTGTGGACAAACTGTGGACTTTTATTAAAATATAAACTGTGGACAAACTGTGGACATTTTTAAAATATAAACTGTGGACAAACTGTGGACCTTTTATTAAAATATAAACTGTGGACAAACTGTGGACATTTTTAAAATATAAACTGTGGACAAACTGTGGACATTTATTAAAATATAAACTGTGGACAAACTGTGGACATTTATTAAAATATAAACTGTGGACAAACTGTGGACATTTATTAAAATATAAACTGTGGACAAACTGTGGACTTTTATTAAAATATAAACTGTGGACAAACTGTGGACTTTTATTAAAATATAAACTGTGGACAAACTGTGGACATTTTTTAAAATATAAACTGTGGACAAACTGTGGACATTTATTAAAATATAAACTGTGGACAAACTGTGGACATTTATTAAAATATAAACTGTGGACAAACTGTGGACTTTTATTAAAATATAAACTGTGGACAAACTGTGGACTTTTATTAAAATATAAACTGTGGACAAACTGTGGACTTTTATTAAAATATAAACTGTGGACAAACTGTGGACATTTATTAAAATATAAACTGTGGACAAACTGTGGACATTTTTAAAATATAAACTGTGGACAAACTGTGGACTTTTATTAAAATATAAACTGTGGACAAACTGTGGACTTTTATTAAAATATAAACTGTGGACAAACTGTGGATTTTATTAAAATATAAACTGTGGACAAACTGTGGACAATTTTTTAAAATATAAACTGTGGACAAACTGTGGACTTTTATTAAAATATAAACTGTGGACAAACTGTGGACATTTTTTAAAATATAAACTGTGGACAAACTGTGGACATTTATTAAAATATAAACTGTGGACAAACTGTGGACATTTATTAAAATATAAACTGTGGACAAACTGTGGACATTTATTAAAATATAAACTGTGGACAAACTGTGGACATTTTTTAAAATATAAACTGTGGACAAACTGTGGACTTTTATTAAAATATAAACTGTGGACAAACTGTGGACTTTTATTAAAATATAAACTGTGGACAAACTGTGGACATTTATTAAAATATAAACTGTGGACAAACTGTGGACATTTTATTAAAATATAAACTGTGGACAAACTGTGGACATTTTATTAAAATATAAACTGTGGACAAACTGTGGACATTTTTAAAATATAAACTGTGGACAAACTGTGGACTTTTATTAAAATATAAACTGTGGACAAACTGTGGACTTTTATTAAAATATAAACTGTGGACAAACTGTGGACTTTTATTAAAATATAAACTGTGGACAAACTGTGGACATTTATTAAAATATAAACTGTGGACAAACTGTGGACATTTTTAAAAATATAAACTGTGGACAAACTGTGGACTTTTATTAAAATATAAACTGTGGACAAACTGTGGACATTTATTAAAATATAAACTGTGGACAAACTGTGGACATTTATTAAAATATAAACTGTGGACAAACTGTGGACTTTTTTATAAAAATATAAACTGTGGACAAACTGTGGACTTTTATTAAAATATAAACTGTGGACAAACTGTGGACATTTATTAAAATATAAACTGTGGACAAACTGTGGACTTTTATTAAAATATAAACTGTGGACAAACTGTGGACATTTATTAAAATATAAACTGTGGACAAACTGTGGACATTTATTAAAATATAAACTGTGGACAAACTGTGGACTTTTATTAAAATATAAACTGTGGACAAACTGTGGACATTTTATTAAAATATAAACTGTGGACAAACTGTGGACTTTTTTTAAAATATAAACTGTGGACAAACTGTGGACATTTTATTAAAATATAAACTGTGGACAAACTGTGGACATTTTTTAAAATATAAACTGTGGACAAACTGTGGACATTTATTAAAATATAAACTGTGGACAAACTGTGGACATTTATTAAAATATAAACTGTGGACAAACTGTGGACTTTTATTAAAATATAAACTGTGGACAAACTGTGGACTTTTATTAAAATATATAAACTGTGGACAAACTGTGGACAAACTGTGGACTTTTATTAAAATATAAACTGTGGACAAACTGTGGACATTTATTAAAATATAAACTGTGGACAAACTGTGGACATTTATTAAAATATAAACTGTGGACAAACTGTGGACCTTTTATTAAAATATAAACTGTGGACAAACTGTGGACTTTTATTAAAATATAAACTGTGGACAAACTGTGGACATTTTTAAAATATAAATAAACTGTGGACTTTTAAAATATAAACTGTGGACAAACTGTGGACTTTTATTAAAATATAAACTGTGGACAAACTGTGGACATTTTTTAAAATATAAACTGTGGACAAATTGTGGACTTTTATTAAAATATAAACTGTGGACAAACTGTGGACAAATTCTTTTTTTAAAAATATAAACTGTGGACAAACTGTGGACATTTTTATTAAAATATATAAACTGTGGAAATTTTATTAAAATATAAACTGTGGACAAACTGTGGACAATTTTTAAAATATAATTACTGTGGACAAACTGTGGACTTTTATTAAAATATAAACTGTGGACAAACTGTGGACTTTAATTTTTAAAATATAAACTGTGGACAAACTGTGGACATTTATTAAAATATAAACTGTGGACAAACTGTGGAATTTTATTAAAATATAAACTGTGGACAAACTGTGGACATTTTTTTAAAATTATAAACTGTGGACAAACTGTGGACTTTTATTAAAATATAAACTGTGGACAAACTGTGGACTTTTATTAAAATATAAACTGTGGACAAACTGTGGACAAACTGTGGACATTTTTAAAATATAAACTGTGGACAAACTGTGGACTTTTATTAAAATATAAACTGTGGACAAACTTTGGAAATTTTATTAAAATATAAACTGTGGACAAACTGTGGACATTTATTAAAATATAAACTGTGGACAAACTGTGGACATTTTTAAAATTATAAACTGTGGACAAACTGTGGACTTTTATTAAAATATAAACTGTGGACAAACTGTGGAAATTTATTAAAATATAAACTGTGGACAAACTGTGGACTTTTTAAAAATTTTTTAAAATATAAACTGTGGACAAACTGTGGACATTTTTATTAAATTATAAACTGTGGACAAACTGTGGACATTTATTAAAATATAAACTGTGGACAAACTGTGGACATTTATTAAAATTATAAACTGTGGACAAACTGTGGACATTTTATTAAAATATAAACTGTGGACAAACTGTGGACTTTTATTAAAATATAAACTGTGGACAAACTGTGGACTTTTATTAAAATATAAACTGTGGACAAACTGTGGACTATTTTTTAAAATATAAACTGTGGACAAACTGTGGACATTTATTAAAATTATAAACTGTGGACTTAAACTGTGGACATTTATTAAAATATAAACTGTGGACAAACTGTGGACTTTTTTTAAAATATAAACTGTGGACAAACTGTGGACATTTTTAAAATATAAACTGTGGACAAACTGTGGACATTTATTAAAATATAAACTGTGGACAAACTGTGGACATTTATTAAAATATAAACTGTGGACAAACTGTGGACATTTTTAAAATTATAAACTGTGGACAAACTGTGGACTTTTATTAAAATATAAACTGTGGACAAACTGTGGACAATTTTTAAAATATAAACTGTGGACAAACTGTGGACTTTTTTTAAAATATAAACTGTGGACAAACTGTGGACATTTTTTAAAAATATAAACTGTGGACAAACTGTGGACTTTTTTTAAAATATAAACTGTGGACAAACTGTGGACATTTATTAAAATATAAACTGTGGACAAACTGTGGACTTTTTTTAAAATTATAAACTGTGGACAAACTGTGGACTTTTATTAAAATATAAACTGTGGACAAACTGTGGACAATTTTTAAAATTTTAAACTGTGGACAAACTGTGGACTTTTATTAAAATATAAACTGTGGACAAACTGTGGACATTTTTAAAATTATAAACTGTGGACAAACTGTGGACTTTTATTAAAATATAAACTGTGGACAAACTGTGGACATTTATTAAAATATAAACTGTGGACAAACTGTGGACATTTTTTAAAATATAAACTGTGGACAAACTGTGGACATTTATTAAAATTATAAACTGTGGACAAACTGTGGACATTTATTAAAATTATAAACTGTGGACAAACTGTGGACTTTTATTAAAATATAAACTGTGGACAAACTGTGGACATTTATTAAAATATAAACTGTGGACAAACTGTGGACTTTTATTAAAATATAAACTGTGGACAAACTGTGGACATTTTTAAAATTATAAACTGTGGACAAACTGTGGACTTTTATTAAAATATAAACTGTGGACAAACTGTGGACAATTCTTAAAATATAAACTGTGGACAAACTGTGGACTTTTATTAAAATATAAACTGTGGACAAACTGTGGAAATTTATTAAAATATAAACTGTGGACAAACTGTGGACATTTTTAAAATTTTGAACTGTGGACAAACTGTGGACTTTTATTAAAATATAAACTGTGGACAAACTGTGGACAATTCTTAAAATATAAACTGTGGACAAACTGTGGACTTTTATTAAAATATAAACTGTGGACAAACTGTGGACTTTTATTAAAATATAAACTGTGGACAAACTGTGGAAATTTTTAAAATATAAACTGTGGACAAACTGTGGACATTTTTTAAAATATATAAACTGTGGACAAACTGTGGACTTTTATTAAAATATAAACTGTGGACAAACTGTGGACATTTATTAAAATATAAACTGTGGACAAACTGTGGACATTTTTAAAATATAAACTTTTTGGACAAACTGTGGACATTTTTTAAAATATAAACTGTGGACAAACTGTGGACAATTTTTAAAATATAAACTGTGGACAAACTGTGGACTTTTATTAAAATATAAACTGTGGACAAACTGTGGACATTTTTAAAATTATAAACTGTGGACAAACTGTGGAAATTTTATTAAAATATAAACTGTGGACAAACTGTGGACATTTATTAAAATATAAACTGTGGACAAACTGTGGACATTTATTAAAATATAAACTGTGGACAAACTGTGGACTTTTATTAAAATATAAACTGTGGACAAACTGTGGACATTTATTAAAATATAAACTGTGGACAAACTGTGGACATTTATTAAAATATAAACTGTGGACAAACTGTGGACTTTTATTAAAATATAAACTGTGGACAAACTGTGGACAATTTTTAAAATATAAACTGTGGACAAACTGTGGACATTTTTAAAATATAAACTGTGGACAAACTGTGGACATTTATTAAAATATAAACTGTGGACAAACTGTGGACATTTATTAAAATATAAACTGTGGACAAACTGTGGACTTTTATTAAAATATAAACTGTGGACAAACTGTGGACATTTTTAAAATTATAAACTGTGGACAAACTGTGGACTTTTATTAAAATATAAACTGTGGACAAACTGTGGACATTTTTAAAATATAAACTGTGGACAAACTGTGGACTTTTATTAAAATATAAACTGTGGACAAACTGTGGACATTTATTAAAATATAAACTGTGGACAAACTGTGGACATTTATTAAAATTATAAACTGTGGACAAACTGTGGACTTTTATTAAAATATAAACTGTGGACAAACTGTGGACATTTTTAAAATATAAACTGTGGACATTTTATTAAAATATAAACTGTGGACAAACTGTGGACTTTTATTAAAATATAAACTGTGGACAAACTGTGGACATTTATTAAAATATAAACTGTGGACAAACTGTGGACATTTATTAAAATATAAACTGTGGACAAACTGTGGACTTTTATTAAAATATAAACTGTGGACAAACTGTGGACATTTATTAAAATTATAAACTGTGGACAAACTGTGGACATTTATTAAAATATAAACTGTGGACAAACTGTGGACATTTATTAAAATATAAACTGTGGACAAACTGTGGACATTTATTAAAATATAAACTGTGGACAAACTGTGGACTTTTATTAAAATATAAACTGTGGACAAACTGTGGACATTTATTAAAATATAAACTGTGGACAAACTGTGGACATTTTTAAAATTATAAACTGTGGACAAACTGTGGACTTTTATTAAAATATAAACTGTGGACAAACTGTGGACAATTTTTAAAATTATAAACTGTGGACAAACTGTGGACTTTTATTAAAAATATAAACTGTGGACAAACTGTGGACTTTTTTTAAAATATAAACTGTGGACAAACTGTGGACAATTTTTAAAATTATAAACTGTGGACAAACTGTGGACTTTTATTAAAATATAAACTGTGGACAAACTGTGGAAATTCTTAAAATATAAACTGTGGACAAACTGTGGACATTTTATTAAAATATAAACTGTGGACAAACTGTGGACATTTATTAAAATATAAACTGTGGACAAACTGTGGACAATTTTTAAAATATAAACTGTGGACAAACTGTGGACTTTTATTAAAATATAAACTGTGGACAAACTGTGGACAATTTTTAAAAATATAAACTGTGGACAAACTGTGGACATTTTATTAAAATTATAAACTGTGGACAAACTGTGGACTTTTATTAAAATATAAACTGTGGACAAACTGTGGACATTTTTAAAATATAAACTGTGGACAAACTGTGGACTTTTATTAAAATATAAACTGTGGACAAACTGTGGACAATTTTTAAAATATAAACTGTGGACAAACTGTGGACTTTTATTAAAATATAAACTGTGGACAAACTGTGGACATTTTATTAAAATATAAACTGTGGACAAACTGTGGACAATTTTTAAAATATAAACTGTGGACAAACTGTGGACATTTTTTAAAATTATAAACTGTGGACAAACTGTGGACATTTTTTAAAATATAAACTGTGGACAAACTGTGGACAATTATTAAAATATAAACTGTGGACAAACTGTGGACATTTATTAAAATTATAAACTGTGGACAAACTGTGGACTTTTATTAAAATATAAACTGTGGACAAACTGTGGACTTTTAAATTTTTTAAAATTATAAACTGTGGACAAACTGTGGACAATTTTTAAAATATAAACTGTGGACAAACTGTGGACATTTTTAAAATTATAAACTGTGGACAAACTGTGGACTTTTATTAAAATATAAACTGTGGACAAACTGTGGACAATTTTTAAAATTATAAACTGTGGACAAACTGTGGACTTTTATTAAAATATAAACTGTGGACAAACTGTGGACATTTATTAAAATATAAACTGTGGACAAACTGTGGACATTTATTAAAATATAAACTGTGGACAAACTGTGGACATTTATTAAAATATAAACTGTGGACAAACTGTGGACTTTTATTAAAATATAAACTGTGGACAAACTGTGGACATTTATTAAAATTATAAACTGTGGACAAACTGTGGACTTTTTTTAAAATATAAACTGTGGACAAACTGTGGACAATTATTAAAATATAAACTGTGGACAAACTGTGGACATTTATTAAAATTATAAACTGTGGACAAACTGTGGACTTTTATTAAAATATAAACTGTGGACAAACTGTGGAAATTTTTAAAATATAAACTGTGGACAAACTGTGGACTTTTATTAAAATATAAACTGTGGACAAACTGTGGACATTTTTTATTAAATTATAAACTGTGGACAAACTGTGGACAATTTTTAAAATATAAACTGTGGACAAACTGTGGACATTTTTTAAAATATAAACTGTGGACAAACTGTGGACATTTATTAAAATATAAACTGTGGACAAACTGTGGACATTTATTAAAATATAAACTGTGGACAAACTGTGGACATTTATTAAAATATAAACTGTGGACAAACTGTGGACATTTTTAAAATATAAACTGTGGACAAATTTATTAAAATATAAACTGTGGACAAACTGTGGACATTTATTAAAATATAAACTGTGGACAAACTGTGGACATTTATTAAAATTATAAACTGTGGACAAACTGTGGACATTTATTAAAATATAAACTGTGGACAAACTGTGGACTTTTATTAAAATATAAACTGTGGACAAACTGTGGACAATTTTTAAAATTATAAACTGTGGACAAACTGTGGACTTTTATTAAAATATAAACTGTGGACAAACTGTGGACATTTATTAAAATTATAAACTGTGGACAAACTGTGGACATTTTTTAAAATATAAACTGTGGAAATTTTATTAAAATATAAACTGTGGACAAACTGTGGACTTTTATTAAAATATAAACTGTGGACAAACTGTGGAAATTTTTAAAATTATAAACTGTGGACAAACTGTGGACATTTATTAAAATTATAAACTGTGGACAAACTGTGGACATTTATTAAAATATAAACTGTGGACAAACTGTGGACTTTTATTAAAATATAAACTGTGGACAAACTGTGGACAATTTTTAAAATATAAACTGTGGACAAACTGTGGACATTTTTAAAATTTTAAACTGTGGACAAACTGTGGACTTTTATTAAAATATAAACTGTGGACAAACTGTGGACAATTTTTAAAATATAAACTGTGGACAAACTGTGGACTTTTATTAAAATATAAACTGTGGACAAACTGTGGACATTTATTAAAATATAAACTGTGGACAAACTGTGGACATTTATTAAAATATAAACTGTGGACAAACTGTGGACTTTTATTAAAATATAAACTGTGGACAAACTGTGGACATTTATTAAAATATAAACTGTGGACAAACTGTGGACTTTTATTAAAATATAAACTGTGGACAAACTGTGGACAATTTTTAAAATATAAACTGTGGACAAACTGTGGACATTTATTAAAATATAAACTGTGGACAAACTGTGGACATTTATTAAAAATATAAACTGTGGACAAACTGTGGACATTTATTAAAATATAAACTGTGGACAAACTGTGGACATTTATTAAAATATAAACTGTGGACAAACTGTGGACATTTTTAAAATTATAAACTGTGGACAAACTGTGGATTTTTATTAAAATATAAACTGTGGACAAACTGTGGACTTTTATTAAAATATAAACTGTGGACAAACTGTGGACATTTTTAAAATATAAACTGTGGACAAACTGTGGACTTTTATTAAAATATAAACTGTGGACAAACTGTGGACTTTTATTAAAATATAAACTGTGGACAAACTGTGGACTTTTATTAAAATATAAACTGTGGACAAACTGTGGACTTTTATTAAAATATAAACTGTGGACAAACTGTGGAAATTTTTAAAATATAAACTGTGGACAAACTGTGGACTTTTATTAAAATATAAACTGTGGACAAACTGTGGACAATTTTTAAAATATAAACTGTGGACAAACTGTGGACATTTATTAAAATTATAAACTGTGGACAAACTGTGGACATTTATTAAAAATATAAACTGTGGACAAACTGTGGACTTTTATTAAAATATAAACTGTGGACAAACTGTGGACATTTTTTAAAATATAAACTGTGGACAAACTGTGGACTTTTATTAAAATATAAACTGTGGACAAACTGTGGACATTTTTAAAATATAAACTGTGGACAAACTGTGGACTTTTATTAAAATATAAACTGTGGACAAACTGTGGACATTTATTAAAATATAAACTGTGGACAAACTGTGGACATTTTTAAAATTTTAAACTGTGGACAAACTTTTAAAATATAAACTGTGGACAAACTGTGGACAATTTTTAAAATATAAACTGTGGACAAACTGTGGACATTTTTTAAAATATAAACTGTGGACAAACTGTGGAAATTTTTTAAAATATAAACTGTGGACAAACTGTGGACTTTTATTAAAATATAAACTGTGGACAAACTGTGGACTTTTATTAAAATATAAACTGTGGACAAACTGTGGAAATTTTTAAAATATAAACTGTGGACAAACTGTGGACTTTTATTAAAATATAAACTGTGGACAAACTGTGGACATTTTTAAAATATAAACTGTGGACAAACTGTGGACTTTTATTAAAATATAAACTGTGGACAAACTGTGGACTTTTATTAAAATATAAACTGTGGACAAACTGTGGACATTTTTAAAAATATAAACTGTGGACAAACTGTGGACATTTTATTAAAATATAAACTGTGGACAAACTGTGGACATTTTTAAAAATATAAACTGTGGACAAACTGTGGACATTTTTTAAAATTATAAACTGTGGACAAACTGTGGACTTTTATTAAAATATAAACTGTGGACAAACTGTGGAAATTTTAAAAAAATTAAACTGTGGACAAACTGTGGACATTTATTAAAATATAAACTGTGGACAAATTGTGGAAATTTATTAAAATATAAACTGTGGACAAACTGTGGACCATTTTTAAAATATAAACTGTGGACAAACTGTGGACTTTTATTAAAATATAAACTGTGGACAAACTGTGGACATTTTTAAAATTATAAACTGTGGACAAACTGTGGACTTTTATTAAAATATAAACTGTGGACAAACTGTGGAAATTTTTAAAATATAAACTGTGGACAAACTGTGGACTTTTATTAAAATATAAACTGTGGACAAACTGTGGACTTTTATTAAAATATAAACTGTGGACAAACTGTGGACTTTTATTAAAATATAAACTGTGGACAAACTGTGGACATTTTTAAAATTATAAACTGTGGACAAACTGTGGACTTTTATTAAAATATAAACTGTGGACAAACTGTGGAAATTTTTAAAATATAAACTGTGGACAAACTGTGGACATTTATTAAAATATAAACTGTGGACAAACTGTGGACATTTATTAAAATATAAACTGTGGACAAACTGTGGACATTTTTAAAATATAAACTGTGGACAAACTGTGGACTTTTATTAAAATATAAACTGTGGACAAACTGTGGAAATTTTTAAAATATAAACTGTGGACAAACTGTGGACTTTTATTAAAATATAAACTGTGGACAAACTGTGGACATTTATTAAAATATAAACTGTGGACAAACTGTGGACATTTTTAAAATTATAAACTGTGGACAAACTGTGGACATTTTTAAAATTATAAACTGTGGACAAACTGTGGACTTTTATTAAAATATAAACTGTGGACAAACTGTGGACAATTTTTAAAATATAAACTGTGGACAAACTGTGGACTTTTATTAAAATATAAACTGTGGACAAACTGTGGACATTTTTTTAAAATATAAACTGTGGACAAACTGTGGACTTTTATTAAAATATAAACTGTGGACAAACTGTGGACATTTTTAAAATTATAAACTGTGGACAAACTGTGGACTTTTATTAAAATATAAACTGTGGACAAACTGTGGACATTTATTAAAATATAAACTGTGGACAAACTGTGGACTTTTATTAAAATATAAACTGTGGACAAACTGTGGACTTTTATTAAAATATAAACTGTGGACAAACTGTGGAAATTTTTAAAATATAAACTGTGGACAAACTGTGGACTTTTATTAAAATATAAACTGTGGACAAACTGTGGACAATTTTTAAAATATAAACTGTGGACAAACTGTGGACTTTTATTAAAATATAAACTGTGGACAAACTGTGGACTTTTTTTAAAATATAAACTGTGGACAAACTGTGGACATTTATTAAAATATAAACTGTGGACAAACTGTGGACATTTATTAAAATATAAACTGTGGACAAACTGTGGACATTTATTAAAATATAAACTGTGGACAAACTGTGGACTTTTATTAAAATATAAACTGTGGACAAACTGTGGACATTTTTAAAATATAAACTGTGGACAAACTGTGGACATTTTATTAAATTTTGAACTGTGGACAAACTGTGGACTTTTATTAAAATATAAACTGTGGACAAACTGTGGACATTTTTAAAATTATAAACTGTGGACAAACTGTGGACTTTTTTTAAAATATAAACTGTGGACAAACTGTGGAACATTTTTAAAATATAAACTGTGGACAAACTGTGGACTTTTATTAAAATATAAACTGTGGACAAACTGTGGAAATTCTTAAAATATAAACTGTGGACAAACTGTGGACTTTTATTAAAATATAAACTGTGGACAAACTGTGGACATTTATTAAAATATAAACTGTGGACAAACTGTGGACATTTTTAAAATTTTTGAACTGTGGACAAATTTTTAAAATTTTGATAAACTTGATAAACTGTGGACAAACTGTGGACTTTTATTAAAATATAAACTGTGGACAAACTGTGGACATTTATTAAAATATAAACTGTGGACAAACTGTGGACAATTTTTAAAATATAAACTGTGGACAAACTGTGGACATTTTTTAAAATATAAACTGTGGACAAACTGTGGACATTTATTAAAATATAAACTGTGGACAAACTGTGGACATTTTTAAAATATAAACTGTGGACAAACTGTGGACTTTTATTAAAATATAAACTGTGGACAAACTGTGGACATTTTTAAAATATAAACTGTGGACAAACTGTGGACTTTTATTAAAATATAAACTGTGGACAAACTGTGGACTTTTATTAAAATATAAACTGTGGACAAACTGTGGACATTTATTAAAATATAAACTGTGGACAAACTGTGGACTTTTATTAAAATATAAACTGTGGACAAACTGTGGACATTTTATTAAAATATAAACTGTGGACAAACTGTGGACTTTTATTAAAATATAAACTGTGGACAAACTGTGGACATTTTTAAAATATAAACTGTGGACAAACTGTGGACATTTATTAAAATATAAACTGTGGACAAACTGTGGACATTTATTAAAATATAAACTGTGGACAAACTGTGGACATTTTTAAAATATAAACTGTGGACAAACTGTGGACTTTTATTAAAATATAAACTGTGGACAAACTGTGGACATTTTTAAAATATAAACTGTGGACAAACTGTGGACTTTTATTAAAATATAAACTGTGGACAAACTGTGGACTTTTATTAAAATATAAACTGTGGACAAACTGTGGACTTTTATTAAAATATAAACTGTGGACAAACTGTGGACAATTCTTAAAATATAAACTGTGGACAAACTGTGGACATTTATTAAAATATAAACTGTGGACAAACTGTGGACATTTATTAAAATATAAACTGTGGACAAACTGTGGACTTTTATTAAAATATAAACTGTGGACAAACTGTGGACATTTTTAAAAATATAAACTGTGGACAAACTGTGGACTTTTATTAAAATATAAACTGTGGACAAACTGTGGACTTTTATTAAAATATAAACTGTGGACAAACTGTGGACTTTTATTAAAATATAAACTGTGGACAAACTGTGGACTTTTATTAAAATATAAACTGTGGACAAACTGTGGACAATTTTTAAAATATAAACTGTGGACAAACTGTGGACATTTTTAAAATTTTAAACTGTGGACAAACTGTGGACTTTTATTAAAATATAAACTGTGGACAAACTGTGGAAATTCTTAAAATATAAACTGTGGACAAACTGTGGACTTTTATTAAAATATAAACTGTGGACAAACTGTGGACTTTTATTAAAAAACTGTGGACAAACTGTGGACTTTTATTAAAATATAAACTGTGGACAAACTGTGGACATTTTTAAAATATAAACTGTGGAAACTTTTATTAAAATATAAACTGTGGACAAACTGTGGACTTTTATTAAAATATAAACTGTGGACAAACTGTGGAAATTCTTAAAATATAAACTGTGGACAAACTGTGGACATTTTTTAAAATATAAACTGTGGACAAACTGTGGACAATTCTTAAAATATAAACTGTGGACAAACTGTGGACATTTTTAAAATTATAAACTGTGGACAAACTGTGGACTTTTATTAAAATATAAACTGTGGACAAACTGTGGACATTCTTAAAAATTATAAACTGTGGACAAACTGTGGACTTTTATTAAAATATAAACTGTGGACAAACTGTGGACATTTTTAAAAATATAAACTGTGGACAAACTGTGGACTTTTATTAAAATATAAACTGTGGACAAACTGTGGACTTTTATTAAAATATAAACTGTGGACAAACTGTGGACATTTTTAAAATATAAACTGTGGACAAACTGTGGACTTTTATTAAAATATAAACTGTGGACAAACTGTGGACAATTCTTAAAATATAAACTGTGGACAAACTGTGGACATTTTTTAAAATATAAACTGTGGACAAACTGTGGACAATTCTTAAAATATAAACTGTGGACAAACTGTGGACATTTTTAAAATTTTGAACTGTGGACAAACTGTGGACTTTTATTAAAATATAAACTGTGGACAAACTGTGGACTATTTTTAAAATATAAACTGTGGACAAACTGTGGACTTTTATTAAAATATAAACTGTGGACAAACTGTGGAAATTTTTAAAATATAAACTGTGGACAAACTGTGGACTTTTATTAAAATATAAACTGTGGACAAACTGTGGACATTTTATTAAAATATAAACTGTGGACAAACTGTGGACATTTTTAAAAATATAAACTGTGGACAAACTGTGGACAATTTTTAAAATATAAACTGTGGACAAACTGTGGACTTTTTTTAAAATTATAAACTGTGGACAAACTGTGGACTTTTATTAAAATATAAACTGTGGACAAACTGTGGACATTCTTAAAATATAAACTGTGGACAAACTGTGGACTTTTATTAAAATATAAACTGTGGACAAACTGTGGACATTTATTAAAATATAAACTGTGGACAAACTGTGGACATTTATTAAAATATAAACTGTGGACAAACTGTGGACATTTTTTAAAATATAAACTGTGGACAAACTGTGGACATTTATTAAAATATAAACTGTGGACAAACTGTGGACAATTCTTAAAATATAAACTGTGGACAAACTGTGGACATTTATTAAAATATAAACTGTGGACAAACTGTGGACTTTTATTAAAATATAAACTGTGGACAAACTGTGGAAATTCTTAAAATATAAACTGTGGACAAACTGTGGACTTTTATTAAAATATAAACTGTGGACAAACTGTGGACATTTTTAAAATATAAACTGTGGACAAACTGTGGACATTTATTAAAATATAAACTGTGGACAAACTGTGGACATTTATTAAAATATAAACTGTGGACAAACTGTGGACATTTATTAAAATATAAACTGTGGACAAACTGTGGACATTTATTAAAATATAAACTGTGGACAAACTGTGGACATTTTTAAAATATAAACTGTGGACAAACTGTGGACTTTTATTAAAATATAAACTGTGGACAAACTGTGGACAAACTGTGGAAATTTTTAAAATATAAACTGTGGACAAACTGTGGACTTTTATTAAAATATAAACTGTGGACAAACTGTGGACTTTTATTAAAATATAAACTGTGGACAAACTGTGGACATTTTTAAAATATTTTAAACTGTGGACAAACTGTGGACTTTTATTAAAATATAAACTGTGGACAAACTGTGGAAATTTTTAAAATATAAACTGTGGACAAACTGTGGACATTTTTAAAATTTTGAACTGTGGACAAACTGTGGACTTTTATTAAAATATAAACTGTGGACAAACTGTGGACATTTTTAAAATATAAACTGTGGACAAACTGTGGACATTTATTAAAATATAAACTGTGGACAAACTGTGGACTTTTATTAAAATATAAACTGTGGACAAACTGTGGACATTTTTTAAAATATAAACTGTGGACAAACTGTGGACTTTTATTAAAATATAAACTGTGGACAAACTGTGGAAATTTTTAAAATATAAACTGTGGACAAACTGTGGACTTTTATTAAAATATAAACTGTGGACAAACTGTGGACATTTATTAAAATATAAACTGTGGACAAACTGTGGACTTTTATTAAAATATAAACTGTGGACAAACTGTGGAAATTTTTAAAATATTAAACTGTGGACAAACTGTGGACTTTTATTAAAATATAAACTGTGGACAAACTGTGGAAATTTTTAAAAATATAAACTGTGGACATTTTTTTTAATATAAACTGTGGACAAACTGTGGAAATTTTTAAAATATAAACTGTGGACAAACTGTGGACTTTTATTAAAATATAAACTGTGGACAAACTGTGGAAATTCTTAAAATATAAACTGTGGACATTTTTTAAAATTTTAAACTGTGGACAAACTGTGGACTATTTATTAAAATATAAACTGTGGACAAACTGTGGAAATTCTTAAAATATAAACTGTGGACAAACTGTGGACATTTTTAAAATTATAAACTGTGGACAAACTGTGGACTTTTATTAAAATATAAACTGTGGACAAACTGTGGACATTTTTAAAATATAAACTGTGGACAAACTGTGGACTTTTATTAAAATATAAACTGTGGACAAACTGTGGACAATTTTTAAAATATAAACTGTGGACAAACTGTGGACTTTTATTAAAATATAAACTGTGGACAAACTGTGGACAATTTTTAAAATATAAACTGTGGACAAACTGTGGACTTTTATTAAAATATAAACTGTGGACAAACTGTGGACTATTTTTTAAAATTATAAACGTGTGGACAAACTGTGGACTTTTATTAAAATATAAACTGTGGACAAACTGTGGAAATTTTTTAAAATATAAACTGTGGACAAACTGTGGACATTTATTAAAATATAAACTGTGGACAAACTGTGGACTTTTATTAAAATATAAACTGTGGACAAACTGTGGACATTTATTAAAATATAAACTGTGGACAAACTGTGGACATTTTTAAAATTATAAACTGTGGACAAACTGTGGACATTTTATTAAAATATAAACTGTGGACAAACTGTGGACAATTCTTAAAATATAAACTGTGGACAAACTGTGGACATTTATTAAAATATAAACTGTGGACAAACTGTGGACTTTTATTAAAATATAAACTGTGGACAAACTGTGGACAAATTCTTAAAATATAAACTGTGGACAAACTGTGGACATTTTTTTAAAATTATAAACTGTGGACAAACTGTGGACTTTTATTAAAATATAAACTGTGGACAAACTGTGGAAATTTTTAAAATATAAACTGTGGACAAACTGTGGACATTTTTAAAATTATAAACTGTGGACAAACTGTGGACTTTTATTAAAATATAAACTGTGGACAAACTGTGGAAATTTTTAAAATATAAACTGTGGACAAACTGTGGACATTTATTAAAATTATAAACTGTGGACAAACTGTGGACTTTTATTAAAATATAAACTGTGGACAAACTGTGGAAATTCTTAAAATATAAACTGTGGACAAACTGTGGACATTTTTAAAATTTTGAACTGTGGACAAACTGTGGACTTTTATTAAAATATAAACTGTGGACAAACTGTGGAAATTCTTAAAATATAAACTGTGGACAAACTGTGGACTTTTATTAAAATATAAACTGTGGACAAACTGTGGACTTTTTATTAAAATATAAACTGTGGACAAACTGTGGAAATTCTTATTAAAATATAAACTGTGGACAAACTGTGGACATTTTTAAAATTTTAAACTGTGGACAAACTGTGGACTTTTATTAAAATATAAACTGTGGACAAACTGTGGACAATTTTTAAAATATAAACTGTGGACAAACTGTGGACTTTTATTAAAATATAAACTGTGGACAAACTGTGGACAATTTTTAAAATATAAACTGTGGACAAACTGTGGACAATTTTTAAAATATAAACTGTGGACAAACTGTGGACTTTTATTAAAATATAAACTGTGGACAAACTGTGGACTTTTATTAAAATATAAACTGTGGACAAACTGTGGACATTTTTAAAATATAAACTGTGGACAAACTGTGGACTTTTATTAAAATATAAACTGTGGACAAACTGTGGAAATTTTTATAAAAATATAAACTGTGGACAAACTGTGGACATTTATTAAAATATAAACTGTGGACAAACTGTGGAAATTTTTATAAAAATATAAACTGTGGACAAACTGTGGACATTTTTAAAATATAAACTGTGGACAAACTGTGGACTTTTATTAAAATATAAACTGTGGACAAACTGTGGAAATTCTTAAAATATAAACTGTGGACAAACTGTGGACTTTTATTAAAATATAAACTGTGGACAAACTGTGGAAATTTTTAAAATATAAACTGTGGACAAACTGTGGACTTTTATTAAAATATAAACTGTGGACAAACTGTGGACATTTATTAAAATATAAACTGTGGACAAACTGTGGACATTTTTAAAATTTTAAACTGTGGACAAACTGTGGACTTTTATTAAAATATAAACTGTGGACAAACTGTGGACAATTCTTAAAATATAAACTGTGGACAAACTGTGGACATTTTATTAAAATATAAACTGTGGACAAACTGTGGACTTTTATTAAAATATAAACTGTGGACAAACTGTGGACAATTATTAAAATATAAACTGTGGACAAACTGTGGACAATTTTTAAAATATAAACTGTGGACAAACTGTGGACTTTTATTAAAATATAAACTGTGGACAAACTGTGGACAATTTTTAAAATATAAACTGTGGACAAACTGTGGACCTTTTTTAAAATATAAACTGTGGACAAACTGTGGACTTTTATTAAAATATAAACTGTGGACAAACTGTGGACATTTATTAAAATATAAACTGTGGACAAACTGTGGACATTTATTAAAATTATAAACTGTGGACAAACTGTGGACATTTATTAAAATATAAACTGTGGACAAACTGTGGACTTTTATTAAAATATAAACTGTGGACAAACTGTGGACAATTCTTAAAATATAAACTGTGGACAAACTGTGGACTTTTATTAAAATATAAACTGTGGACAAACTGTGGACTTTTATTAAAATATAAACTGTGGACAAACTGTGGACAATTCTTAAAATATAAACTGTGGACAAACTGTGGACATTTTTATAAAAATATAAACTGTGGACAAACTGTGGACAATTTTTAAAATATAAACTGTGGACAAACTGTGGACTTTTATTAAAAATATAAACTGTGGACAAACTGTGGACAATTCTTAAAATATAAACTGTGGACAAACTGTGGACTTTTTATTAAAATATAAACTGTGGACAAACTGTGGACTTTTATTAAAATATAAACTGTGGACAAACTGTGGACTATTCTTAAAATATAAACTGTGGACAAACTGTGGACATTTATTAAAATATAAACTGTGGACAAACTGTGGACTTTTATTAAAATATAAACTGTGGACAAACTGTGGACTTTTTATTAAAATATAAACTGTGGACAAACTGTGGACAATTATTAAAATATAAACTGTGGACAAACTGTGGACAATTTTTAAAATATAAACTGTGGACAAACTGTGGACATTTTTAAAATTTTGAACTGTGGACAAACTGTGGACTTTTATTAAAATATAAACTGTGGACAAACTGTGGAAATTCTTAAAATATAAACTGTGGACAAACTGTGGACTTTTATTAAAATATAAACTGTGGACAAACTGTGGACAATTTTTAAAATATAAACTGTGGACAAACTGTGGACTTTTATTAAAATATAAACTGTGGACAAACTGTGGACAATTCTTAAAATATAAACTGTGGACAAACTGTGGACTTTTATTAAAATATAAACTGTGGACAAACTGTGGACTTTTATTAAAATATAAACTGTGGACAAACTGTGGACTTTTATTAAAATATAAACTGTGGACAAACTGTGGACATTTATTAAAATATAAACTGTGGACAAACTGTGGACTTTTATTAAAATATAAACTGTGGACAAACTGTGGGAAATTCTTAAAATATAAACTGTGGACAAACTGTGGACATTTATTAAAATATAAACTGTGGACAAACTGTGGACATTTTTAAAATTATAAACTGTGGACAAACTGTGGACTTTTATTAAAATATAAACTGTGGACAAACTGTGGACAATTCTTAAAATATAAACTGTGGACAAACTGTGGACCATTTTTAAAATATAAACTGTGGACAAACTGTGGACTTTTATTAAAATATAAACTGTGGACAAACTGTGGAAATTTTATTAAAATATAAACTGTGGACAAACTGTGGACTTTTTTTAAAATATAAACTGTGGACAAACTGTGGACTTTTATTAAAATATAAACTGTGGACAAACTGTGGGACATTTTTAAAATATAAACTGTGGACAAACTGTGGACTTTTATTAAAATATAAACTGTGGACAAACTGTGGACATTTATTAAAATATAAACTGTGGACAAACTGTGGACTTTTATTAAAATATAAACTGTGGACAAACTGTGGACTTTTATTAAAATTATAAACTGTGGACAAACTGTGGACAATTATTAAAATATAAACTGTGGACAAACTGTGGACATTTTTAAAATATAAACTGTGGACAAACTGTGGACTTTTATTAAAATATAAACTGTGGACAAACTGTGGACAATTTTTAAAATATAAACTGTGGACAAACTGTGGACATTTTTTTAAAATATAAACTGTGGACAAACTGTGGACTTTTATTAAAATATAAACTGTGGACAAACTGTGGAAATTTTTTAAAATATAAACTGTGGACAAACTGTGGACTTTTATTAAAATATAAACTGTGGACAAACTGTGGACATTTATTAAAATATAAACTGTGGACAAACTGTGGACATTTTATTAAAATATAAACTGTGGACAAACTGTGGACAATTTTTAAAATATAAACTGTGGACAAACTGTGGACATTTATTAAAATATAAACTGTGGACAAACTGTGGACTTTTATTAAAATATAAACTGTGGACAAACTGTGGACATTTTTAAAATATAAACTGTGGACAAACTGTGGACATTTTTTTAAAATATAAACTGTGGACAAACTGTGGACATTTATTAAAATATAAACTGTGGACAAACTGTGGACATTTATTAAAATATAAACTGTGGACAAACTGTGGACTTTTATTAAAATATAAACTGTGGACAAACTGTGGACATTTTTAAAATATAAACTGTGGACAAACTGTGGACTTTTATTAAAATATAAACTGTGGACAAACTGTGGACAATTCTTAAAATATAAACTGTGGACAAACTGTGGACATTTATTAAAATATAAACTGTGGACAAACTGTGGAAATTCTTTTTTAAAATATAAACTGTGGACAAACTGTGGACATTTTTAAAATTATAAACTGTGGACAAACTGTGGACTTTTATTAAAATATAAACTGTGGACAAACTGTGGAAATTCTTAAAATATAAACTGTGGACAAACTGTGGACTTTTATTAAAATATAAACTGTGGACAAACTGTGGACATTTTTAAAATATAAACTGTGGACAAACTGTGGACTTTTATTAAAATATAAACTGTGGACAAACTGTGGAACTTTCTTAATTTTAAAATATAAACTGTGGACAAACTGTGGACATTTTTTAAAATTATAAACTGTGGACAAACTGTGGACTTTTATTAAAATATAAACTGTGGACAAACTGTGGACATTTTTAAAATATAAACTGTGGACAAACTGTGGACTTTTATTAAAATTATAAACTGTGGACAAACTGTGGACTTTTATTAAAATATAAACTGTGGACAAACTGTGGACTTTTATTAAAATATAAACTGTGGACAAACTGTGGACATTTATTAAAATATAAACTGTGGACAAACTGTGGACTTTTATTAAAATATAAACTGTGGACAAACTGTGGACATTTCTTAAAATATAAACTGTGGACAAACTGTGGACTTTTATTAAAATATAAACTGTGGACAAACTGTGGACTTTTATTAAAATATAAACTGTGGACAAACTGTGGACATTTTTAAAATATAAACTGTGGACAAACTGTGGACTTTTATTAAAATATAAACTGTGGACAAACTGTGGAAATTCTTAAAATATAAACTGTGGACAAACTGTGGACTTTTATTAAAATATAAACTGTGGACAAACTGTGGACATTTTTTAAAATATAAACTGTGGACAAACTGTGGACATTTTTAAAATTATAAACTGTGGACAAACTGTGGACTTTTATTAAAATATAAACTGTGGACAAACTGTGGACTTTTATTAAAATATAAACTGTGGACAAACTGTGGACATTTTTTAAAATATAAACTGTGGACAAACTGTGGACATTTATTAAAATATAAACTGTGGACAAACTGTGGACATTTATTAAAATATAAACTGTGGACAAACTGTGGACTTTTATTAAAATATAAACTGTGGACAAACTGTGGAAATTCTTAAAATATAAACTGTGGACAAACTGTGGACTTTTATTTAAAATATAAACTGTGGACAAACTGTGGACATTTTTTAAAATTGTGGACAAATGAATTTTTTAAAATATAAACTGTGGACAAACTGTGGACTTTTATTAAAATATAAACTGTGGACAAACTGTGGACTTTTATTAAAATATAAACTGTGGACAAACTGTGGACTTTTATTAAAATATAAACTGTGGACAAACTGTGGAAATTCTTAAAATATAAACTGTGGACAAACTGTGGACTTTTATTAAAATATAAACTGTGGACAAACTGTGGACTTTTATTAAAATATAAACTGTGGACAAACTGTGGACATTTATTAAAATATAAACTGTGGACAAACTGTGGACTTATTTTTAAAATATTAAACTGTGGACAAACTGTGGACTTTTATTAAAATATAAACTGTGGACAAACTGTGGACTTTTATTAAAATATAAACTGTGGACAAACTGTGGACATTTTTAAAATATAAACTGTGGACAAACTGTGGACATTTATTAAAATTATAAACTGTGGACAAACTGTGGACTTTTATTAAAATATAAACTGTGGACAAACTGTGGACAATTCTTAAAATATAAACTGTGGACAAACTGTGGACAATTATTAAAATATAAACTGTGGACAAACTGTGGACATTTTTATTAAAATATAAACTGTGGACAAACTGTGGACATTTATTAAAATATAAACTGTGGACAAACTGTGGACTTTTATTAAAATATAAACTGTGGACAAACTGTGGACTTTTATTAAAATATAAACTGTGGACAAACTGTGGAAATTTTTTAAAATATAAACTGTGGACAAACTGTGGAAATTTTTTAAAATATAAACTGGGAAACTGTGGACATTTTTAAAATTATAAACTGTGGACAAACTGTGGACTTTTATTAAAATATAAACTGTGGACAAACTGTGGAAATTGGACTTTTTTAAAATATAAACTGTGGACAAACTGTGGAAATTTTTAAAATATAAACTGTGGACAAACTGTGGAAATTTTATTAAAATATAAACTGTGGACAAACTGTGGACTTTTATTAAAAATATAAACTGTGGACAAACTGTGGACAATTCTTAAAATATAAACTGTGGACAAACTGTGGACTTTTATTAAAATATAAACTGTGGACAAACTGTGGACATTTTTAAAATATAAACTGTGGACAAACTGTGGACATTTTTAAAATTATAAACTGTGGACAAACTGTGGACTTTTATTAAAATATAAACTGTGGACAAACTGTGGACATTTATTAAAATTATAAACTGTGGACAAACTGTGGACATTTATTAAAATATAAACTGTGGACAAACTGTGGACTTTTATTAAAATATAAACTGTGGACAAACTGTGGACAATTCTTAAAATATAAACTGTGGACAAACTGTGGACTTTTATTAAAATATAAACTGTGGACAAACTGTGGACAATTCTTAAAATATAAACTGTGGACAAACTGTGGACTTTTATTAAAATATAAACTGTGGACAAACTGTGGACATTTATTAAAATATAAACTGTGGACAAACTGTGGACTTATTATTAAAATATAAACTGTGGACAAACTGTGGACTTTTATTAAAATATAAACTGTGGACAAACTGTGGACTTTTATTAAAATATAAACTGTGGACAAACTGTGGACATTTTTAAAATATAAACTGTGGACAAACTGTGGACTTTTATTAAAATATAAACTGTGGACAAACTGTGGACATTTCTTAAAATATAAACTGTGGACAAACTGTGGACTTTTATTAAAATATAAACTGTGGACAAACTGTGGACATTTTTAAAATATAAACTGTGGACAAACTGTGGACTTTTATTAAAATATAAACTGTGGACAAACTGTGGACATTTATTAAAATATAAACTGTGGACAAACTGTGGACTTTTATTAAAATATAAACTGTGGACAAACTGTGGACATTTATTAAAATATAAACTGTGGACAAACTGTGGACTTTTATTAAAATATAAACTGTGGACAAACTGTGGACATTTTTATTAAAATATAAACTGTGGACAAACTGTGGACTTTTATTAAAATATAAACTGTGGACAAACTGTGGACATTTCTTAAAATATAAACTGTGGACAAACTGTGGACTTTTTTAAAATATAAACTGTGGACAAACTGTGGACTTTTATTAAAATATAAACTGTGGACAAACTGTGGACAATTCTTAAAATATAAACTGTGGACAAACTGTGGACTTTTATTAAAATTATAAACTGTGGACAAACTGTGGACATTTATTAAAATATAAACTGTGGACAAACTGTGGGCAAATTTTTAAAATATAAACTGTGGACAAACTGTGGACTTTTATTAAAATATAAACTGTGGACAAACTGTGGACATTTTATTAAAATATAAACTGTGGACAAACTGTGGACTTTTATTAAAATATAAACTGTGGACAAACTGTGGACATTTATTAAAATATAAACTGTGGACAAACTGTGGACTTTTATTAAAATATAAACTGTGGACAAACTGTGGACTTTTATTAAAATATAAACTGTGGACAAACTGTGGACATTTATTAAAATATAAACTGTGGACAAACTGTGGACTTTTATTAAAATATAAACTGTGGACAAACTGTGGACATTTATTAAAATATAAACTGTGGACAAACTGTGGACTTTTATTAAAATATAAACTGTGGACAAACTGTGGAAATTCTTAAAATATAAACTGTGGACAAACTGTGGACTTTTATTAAAATATAAACTGTGGACAAACTGTGGACTTTTATTAAAATATAAACTGTGGACAAACTGTGGACATTTTTAAAATTATAAACTGTGGACAAACTGTGGACTTTTATTAAAATATAAACTGTGGACAAACTGTGGACAATTCTTAAAATATAAACTGTGGACAAACTGTGGACATTTATTAAAATATAAACTGTGGACAAACTGTGGACTTTTTTTAAAATATAAACTGTGGACAAACTGTGGACTTTTATTAAAATATAAACTGTGGACAAACTGTGGACATTTCTTAAAATATAAACTGTGGACAAACTGTGGACTTTTATTAAAATATAAACTGTGGACAAACTGTGGACCATTTTTAAAATATAAACTGTGGACAAACTGTGGACTTTTATTAAAATATAAACTGTGGACAAACTGTGGAAATTCTTAAAATATAAACTGTGGACAAACTGTGGACTTTTATTAAAATATAAACTGTGGACAAACTGTGGACTTTTTTTAAAATATAAACTGTGGACAAACTGTGGACATTTTTAAAATATAAACTGTGGACAAACTGTGGACTTTTATTAAAATATAAACTGTGGACAAACTGTGGACATTTCTTAAAATATAAACTGTGGACAAACTGTGGACTTTTATTAAAATATAAACTGTGGACAAACTGTGGACATTTATTAAAATATAAACTGTGGACAAACTGTGGACATTTTTAAAAATATAAACTGTGGACAAACTGTGGACAATTCTTAAAATATAAACTGTGGACAAACTGTGGACATTTTTAAAATTTTGAACTGTGGACAAACTGTGGACTTTTATTAAAATATAAACTGTGGACAAACTGTGGACTTTTATTAAAATATAAACTGTGGACAAACTGTGGAAATTCTTAAAATATAAACTGTGGACAAACTGTGGACTTTTATTAAAATATAAACTGTGGACAAACTGTGGACTTTTATTAAAATATAAACTGTGGACAAACTGTGGAAATTTTTAAAATATAAACTGTGGACAAACTGTGGACTTTTATTAAAATATAAACTGTGGACAAACTGTGGAAATTCTTAAAATATAAACTGTGGACAAACTGTGGACTTTTATTAAAATATAAACTGTGGACAAACTGTGGACTTTTATTAAAATATAAACTGTGGACAAACTGTGGACAATTCTTAAAATATAAACTGTGGACAAACTGTGGACTTTTTTTAAAATTATAAACTGTGGACAAACTGTGGACTTTTATTAAAATATAAACTGTGGACAAACTGTGGACAATTTTTAAAATTATAAACTGTGGACAAACTGTGGACTTTTATTAAAATATAAACTGTGGACAAACTGTGGACAATTTTTAAAATATAAACTGTGGACAAACTGTGGACTTTTATTTTTAAAATATAAACTGTGGACAAACTGTGGACAATTCTTAAAATATAAACTGTGGACAAACTGTGGACATTTTTAAAATTTTGAACTGTGGACAAACTGTGGACTTTTATTAAAATATAAACTGTGGACAAACTGTGGAAATTCTTAAAATATAAACTGTGGACAAACTGTGGACTTTTATTAAAATATAAACTGTGGACAAACTGTGGACTTTTATTAAAATATAAACTGTGGACAAACTGTGGAAATTCTTAAAATATAAACTGTGGACAAACTGTGGACATTTTTAAAATTATGAACTGTGGACAAACTGTGGACTTTTATTAAAATATAAACTGTGGACAAACTGTGGACTTTTATTAAAATATAAACTGTGGACAAACTGTGGACATTTTTAAAATTATAAACTGTGGACAAACTGTGGACTTTTATTAAAATATAAACTGTGGACAAACTGTGGAAATTTTTAAAATATAAACTGTGGACAAACTGTGGACATTTTTAAAATTTTGAACTGTGGACAAACTGTGGACTTTTATTAAAATATAAACTGTGGACAAACTGTGGACTTTTATTAAAATATAAACTGTGGACAAACTGTGGACATTTATTAAAATTATAAACTGTGGACAAACTGTGGACTTTTATTAAAATATAAACTGTGGACAAACTGTGGAAATTCTTAAAATATAAACTGTGGACAAACTGTGGACTTTTATTAAAATATAAACTGTGGACAAACTGTGGAAATTCTTAAAATATAAACTGTGGACAAACTGTGGACATTTTTAAAATTTTGAACTGTGGACAAACTGTGGACTTTTATTAAAATTTATAAACTGTGGACAAACTGTGGACTTTTATTAAAATATAAACTGTGGACAAACTGTGGACAATTTTTAAAATATAAACTGTGGACAAACTGTGGACTTTTATTAAAATATAAACTGTGGACAAACTGTGGACAATTTTTAAAATATAAACTGTGGACAAACTGTGGACATTTTTAAAATTTTGAACTGTGGACAAACTGTGGACTTTTATTAAAATATAAACTGTGGACAAACTGTGGACTTTTATTAAAATATAAACTGTGGACAAACTGTGGACAATTTTTAAAATATAAACTGTGGACAAACTGTGGACTTTTATTAAAATATAAACTGTGGACAAACTGTGGACAATTTTTAAAATATAAACTGTGGACAAACTGTGGACATTTTTAAAATTTTGAACTGTGGACAAACTGTGGACTTTTATTAAAATATAAACTGTGGACAAACTGTGGACTTTTATTAAAATATAAACTGTGGACAAACTGTGGAACTATTTTTAAAATATAAACTGTGGACAAACTGTGGACTTTTATTAAAATATAAACTGTGGACAAACTGTGGACTTTTATTAAAATATAAACTGTGGACAAACTGTGGACAATTTTTAAAATATAAACTGTGGACAAACTGTGGACATTTTTAAAATTTTGAACTGTGGACAAACTGTGGACTTTTATTAAAATATAAACTGTGGACAAACTGTGGACTTTTATTAAAATATAAACTGTGGACAAACTGTGGACAATTCTTAAAATATAAACTGTGGACAAACTGTGGACTTTTATTAAAATATAAACTGTGGACAAACTGTGGACTTTTATTAAAATATAAACTGTGGACAAACTGTGGACAATTCTTAAAATATAAACTGTGGACAAACTGTGGACATTTTTTAAAATATAAACTGTGGACAAACTGTGGACATTTATTAAAATTATAAACTGTGGACAAACTGTGGACTTTTATTAAAATATAAACTGTGGACAAACTGTGGAAATTCTTAAAATATAAACTGTGGACAAACTGTGGACTTTTATTAAAATATAAACTGTGGACAAACTGTGGACATTTTTAAAATATAAACTGTGGACAAACTGTGGACATTTTTATTAAAATATAAACTGTGGACAAACTGTGGACTTTTATTAAAATATAAACTGTGGACAAACTGTGGACTTTTATTAAAATATAAACTGTGGACAAACTGTGGACTTTTATTAAAATATAAACTGTGGACAAACTGTGGACTATTTTTAAAATATAAACTGTGGACAAACTGTGGACTTTTATTAAAATATAAACTGTGGACAAACTGTGGAATTTTTTAAAATATAAACTGTGGACAAACTGTGGACTTTTATTAAAATATAAACTGTGGACAAACTGTGGACTTTTTTAAAATATAAACTGTGGACAAACTGTGGACTTTTATTAAAATATAAACTGTGGACAAACTGTGGAAATTCTTAAAATATAAACTGTGGACAAACTGTGGACATTTATTAAAATATAAACTGTGGACAAACTGTGGACTTTTATTAAAATATAAACTGTGGACAAACTGTGGAACTTTTCTTAAAATATAAACTGTGGACAAACTGTGGACTTTTATTAAAATATAAACTGTGGACAAACTGTGGACATTTATTAAAATATAAACTGTGGACAAACTGTGGACATTTATTAAAATATAAACTGTGGACAAACTGTGGACTTTTATTAAAATATAAACTGTGGACAAACTGTGGACATTTATTAAAATATAAACTGTGGACAAACTGTGGACATTTTATTAAAATATAAACTGTGGACAAACTGTGGACATTTCTTAAAATATAAACTGTGGACAAACTGTGGACTTTTATTAAAATATAAACTGTGGACAAACTGTGGACATTTCTTAAAATATAAACTGTGGACAAACTGTGGACTTTTATTAAAATATAAACTGTGGACAAACTGTGGACATTTATTAAAATATAAACTGTGGACAAACTGTGGACATTTATTAAAATATAAACTGTGGACAAACTGTGGACATTTATTAAAATATAAACTGTGGACAAACTGTGGACTTTTATTAAAATATAAACTGTGGACAAACTGTGGACTTTTATTAAAATATAAACTGTGGACAAACTGTGGACATTTTTAAAATATAAACTGTGGACAAACTGTGGACATTTTTAAAAATATAAACTGTGGACAAACTGTGGACTTTTATTAAAATATAAACTGTGGACAAACTGTGGACTTTTATTAAAATATAAACTGTGGACAAACTGTGGACATTTATTAAAATATAAACTGTGGACAAACTGTGGACTTTTATTAAAATATAAACTGTGGACTTTTAAACTGTGGACACTTTATTAAAATATAAACTGTGGACAAACTGTGGAAATTTTTAAAATATAAACTGTGGACAAACTGTGGACTTTTATTAAAATATAAACTGTGGACAAACTGTGGACATTTATTAAAATATAAACTGTGGACAAACTGTGGACTTTTATTAAAATATAAACTGTGGACAAACTGTGGAAATTCTTAAAATATAAACTGTGGACAAACTGTGGACAAACTTTTAAAAAACTTTTTATTAAACTATATTGGACAAACTGTGGACATTTATTAAAATATAAACTGTGGACAAACTGTGGACTTTTATTAAAATATAAACTGTGGACAAACTGTGGACTTTTATTAAAATATAAACTGTGGACAAACTGTGGACTTTTATTAAAATATAAACTGTGGACAAACTGTGGAAATTCTTAAAATATAAACTGTTTATTAAAATATAAACTGTGGACAAACTGTGGACTGAAACTGGACTTTTATTAAAATATAAACTGTGGACAAACTGTGGAAATTCAAACTGTGGCAAACTGTGACTTTTATTAAAATATAAACTGTGGACAAACTGTGGACTTTTATTAAAATATAAACTGTGGACAAACTGTGGAAATTCTTAAAATATAAACTGTGGACAAACTGTGGACATTTATTAAAATATAAACTGTGGACAAACTGTGGACATTTATTAAAATATAAACTGTGGACAAACTGTGGACTTTTATTAAAATATAAACTGTGGACAAACTGTGGACAATTCTTAAAATATAAACTGTGGACAAACTGTGGACTTTTATTAAAATATAAACTGTGGACAAACTGTGGACATTTATTAAAATATAAACTGTGGACAAACTGTGGACTTTTATTAAAATATAAACTGTGGACAAACTGTGGACTTTTATTAAAATATAAACTGTGGACAAACTGTGGAAATTCTTAAAATATAAACTGTGGACAAACTGTGGACTTTTATTAAAATATAAACTGTGGACAAACTGGTGGAAATTTATTAAAATATAAACTGTGGACAAACTGTGGACTTTTATTAAAATATAAACTGTGGACAAACTGTGGACATTTTTAAAATATAAACTGTGGACAAACTGTGGACTTTTATTAAAATATAAACTGTGGACAAACTGTGGACTTTTATTAAAATATAAACTGTGGACAAACTGTGGACATTTATTAAAATATAAACTGTGGACAAACTGTGGACATTTTTAAAAATATAAACTGTGGACAAACTGTGGACTTTTATTAAAATATAAACTGTGGACAAACTGTGGACTTTTATTAAAATATAAACTGTGGACAAACTGTGGAAATTCTTAAAATATAAACTGTGGACAAACTGTGGACATTTATTAAAATATAAACTGTGGACAAACTGTGGACTTTTATTAAAATATAAACTGTGGACAAACTGTGGAAATTTTTAAAATATAAACTGTGGACAAACTGTGGACATTTTTTTAAAAATATAAACTGTGGACAAACTGTGGACATTTTATTAAAATATAAACTGTGGACAAACTGTGGACATTTTTTAAAATATAAACTGTGGACAAACTGTGGACTTTTATTAAAATATAAACTGTGGACAAACTGTGGACTTTTATTAAAATATAAACTGTGGACAAACTGTGGAAATTCTTAAAATATAAACTGTGGACAAACTGTGGACATTTATTAAAATATAAACTGTGGACAAACTGTGGACATTTATTAAAATATAAACTGTGGACAAACTGTGGACATTTTATTAAAATATAAACTGTGGACAAACTGTGGACTTTTATTAAAATATAAACTGTGGACAAACTGTGGACAATTCTTAAAATATAAACTGTGGACAAACTGTGGACTTTTATTAAAATATAAACTGTGGACAAACTGTGGAAATTCTTAAAATATAAACTGTGGACAAACTGTGGACTTTTATTAAAATATAAACTGTGGACAAACTGTGGACATTTATTAAAATATAAACTGTGGACAAACTGTGGACTTTTATTAAAATATAAACTGTGGACAAACTGTGGAAATTTTTAAAATATAAACTGTGGACAAACTGTGGACATTTATTAAAATTATAAACTGTGGACAAACTGTGGACATTTATTAAAATATAAACTGTGGACAAACTGTGGACTTTTATTAAAATATAAACTGTGGACAAACTGTGGACTTTTATTAAAATATAAACTGTGGACAAACTGTGGAAATTCTTAAAATATAAACTGTGGACAAACTGTGGACATTTATTAAAATTATAAACTGTGGACAAACTGTGGACTTTTATTAAAATATAAACTGTGGACAAACTGTGGACAATTCTTAAAATATAAACTGTGGACAAACTGTGGACATTTTATTAAAATATAAACTGTGGACAAACTGTGGACTTTTATTAAAATATAAACTGTGGACAAACTGTGGACTTTTATTAAAATATAAACTGTGGACAAACTGTGGACTTTTATTAAAATATAAACTGTGGACAAACTGTGGACAATTCTTAAAATATAAACTGTGGACAAACTGTGGACTTTTATTAAAATATAAACTGTGGACAAACTGTGGACTTTTATTAAAATATAAACTGTGGACAAACTGTGGACCATTTTTAAAATATAAACTGTGGACAAACTGTGGACTTTTATTAAAATATAAACTGTGGACAAACTGTGGAAATTCTTAAAATATAAACTGTGGACAAACTGTGGACTTTTATTAAAATATAAACTGTGGACAAACTGTGGACATTTTTAAAATATAAACTGTGGACAAACTGTGGACTTTTATTAAAATATAAACTGTGGACAAACTGTGGACATTTTTAAAATATAAAATGTGGACAAACTGTGGACTTTTATTAAAATATAAACTGTGGACAAACTGTGGACATTTATTAAAATATAAACTGTGGACAAACTGTGGACTTTTATTAAAATATAAACTGTGGACAAACTGTGGAATTTTTTAAAATATAAACTGTGGACAAACTGTGGACTATTTTTTAAAATATAAACTGTGGACAAACTGTGGACTTTTATTAAAATATAAACTGTGGACAAACTGTGGAAATTCTTAAAATATAAACTGTGGACAAACTGTGGACTTTTATTAAAATATAAACTGTGGACAAACTGTGGACAATTATTAAAAATATTAAACTGTGGACAAACTGTGGACCATTTTTAAAATATAAACTGTGGACAAACTGTGGACTTTTATTAAAATATAAACTGTGGACAAACTGTGGACATTTTTAAAATATAAACTTTTTTGATAAACTGTGGACAAACTGTGGAATTTTTATTAAAAATATAAACTGTGGACAAACTGTGGACAAACTGTGGAAATTTTATTAAAATATAAACTGTGGACAAACTGTGGACAAATTCTTAAAATATATTTTTAAAATTTTGAACTGTGGACAAACTGTGGACTTTTATTAAAATATAAACTGTGGACAAACTGTGGAAATTCTTAAAATATAAACTGTGGACAAACTGTGGACTTTTATTAAAATATAAACTGTGGACAAACTGTGGAAATTTTTTTAAAATATAAACTGTGGACAAACTGTGGACTGTGGATTTTTTTAAAATATAAACTGTGGACAAACTGTGGACTTTTATTAAAATATAAACTGTGGACAAACTGTGGACATTTTTTTAAAATATAAACTGTGGACAAACTGTGGACATTTATTAAAATATAAACTGTGGACAAACTGTGGACATTTATTAAAATATAAACTGTGGACAAACTGTGGACATTTATTAAAATATAAACTGTGGACAAACTGTGGACATTTTTAAAATTATAAACTGTGGACAAACTGTGGACATTTTTAAAATATAAACTGTGGACAAACTGTGGACTTTTATTAAAATATAAACTGTGGACAAACTGTGGACTTTTATTAAAATATAAACTGTGGACAAACTGTGGAAATTTTTAAAATATAAACTGTGGACAAACTGTGGACTTTTATTAAAATATAAACTGTGGACAAACTGTGGACATTTATTAAAATATAAACTGTGGACAAACTGTGGACATTTATTAAAATATAAACTGTGGACAAACTGTGGACATTTTTAAAATTATAAACTGTGGACAAACTGTGGACTTTTATTAAAATATAAACTGTGGACAAACTGTGGACATTTTTTAAAATATAAACTGTGGACAAACTGTGGACTTTTATTAAAATATAAACTGTGGACAAACTGTGGACAATTTTTAAAATATAAACTGTGGACAAACTGTGGACATTTTTATAAATTATAAACTGTGGACAAACTGTGGACTTTTATTAAAATATAAACTGTGGACAAACTGTGGGACTTTTATTAAAATATAAACTGTGGACAAACTGTGGACATTTTTAAAATATAAACTGTGGACAAACTGTGGACTTTTATTAAAATATAAACTGTGGACAAACTGTGGACATTTATTAAAATATAAACTGTGGACAAACTGTGGACCATTTTTAAAATATAAACTGTGGACAAACTGTGGACTTTTATTAAAATATAAACTGTGGACAAACTGTGGAAATTTTTAAAATATAAACTGTGGACAAACTGTGGACTTTTATTAAAATATAAACTGTGGACAAACTGTGGAAATTCTTAAAATATAAACTGTGGACAAACTGTGGACATTTTTAAAATTTTAAACTGTGGACAAACTGTGGACTTTTATTAAAATATAAACTGTGGACAAACTGTGGACATTTATTAAAATATAAACTGTGGACAAACTGTGGACTTTTTTTAAAATATAAACTGTGGACAAACTGTGGACATTTTTAAAAATATAAACTGTGGACAAACTGTGGACTTTTATTAAAATATAAACTGTGGACAAACTGTGGAAATTTTTAAAAATATAAACTGTGGACAAACTGTGGACATTTTTAAAATTATAAACTGTGGACAAACTGTGGACTTTTATTAAAATATAAACTGTGGACAAACTGTGGAAATTTTTAAAATATAAACTGTGGACATTTTTAAAATTTTGAACTGTGGACAAACTGTGGACTTTTATTAAAATATAAACTGTGGACAAACTGTGGAAATTCTTAAAATATAAACTGTGGACAAACTGTGGACAATTTTTAAAATATAAACTGTGGACAAACTGTGGACTTTTATTAAAATATAAACTGTGGACAAACTGTGGACATTTTTAAAATATAAACTGTGGACAAACTGTGGACTTTTATTAAAATATAAACTGTGGACAAACTGTGGACTTTTATTAAAATATAAACTGTGGACAAACTGTGGAAATTTTTAAAATATAAACTGTGGACAAACTGTGGACTTTTTTAAAATTATAAACTGTGGACAAACTGTGGACTTTTATTAAAATATAAACTGTGGACAAACTGTGGAAATTTTTAAAATATAAACTGTGGACAAACTGTGGACCTTTTATTAAAATATAAACTGTGGACAAACTGTGGACATTTATTAAAATATAAACTGTGGACAAACTGTGGACAATTTTTAAAATATAAACTGTGGACAAACTGTGGACATTTATTAAAATATAAACTGTGGACAAACTGTGGACTTTTATTAAAATATAAACTGTGGACAAACTGTGGACATTTTTAAAATATAAACTGTGGACAAACTGTGGACTTTTATTAAAATATAAACTGTGGACAAACTGTGGACATTCTTAAAAATATAAACTGTGGACAAACTGTGGACTTTTATTAAAATATAAACTGTGGACAAACTGTGGACATTTATTAAAATATAAACTGTGGACAAACTGTGGACATTTTTAAAATATAAACTGTGGACAAACTGTGGACTTTTATTAAAATATAAACTGTGGACAAACTGTGGACTTTTATTAAAATATAAACTGTGGACAAACTGTGGAAATTTTTAAAATATAAACTGTGGACAAACTGTGGACATTTTTAAAATTTTAAACTGTGGACAAACTGTGGACTTTTATTAAAATATAAACTGTGGACAAACTGTGGACATTTTTAAAATATAAACTGTGGACAAACTGTGGACTTTTATTAAAATATAAACTGTGGACAAACTGTGGACTTTTATTAAAATATAAACTGTGGACAAACTGTGGACTTTTATTAAAATATAAACTGTGGACAAACTGTGGACATTTTTAAAATATAAACTGTGGACAAACTGTGGACTTTTATTAAAATATAAACTGTGGACAAACTGTGGACTTTTATTAAAATATAAACTGTGGACAAACTGTGGAAATTTTTAAAATATAAACTGTGGACAAACTGTGGACATTTTTAAAATTATAAACTGTGGACAAACTGTGGACTTTTATTAAAATATAAACTGTGGACAAACTGTGGACATTTATTAAAATATAAACTGTGGACAAACTGTGGACTATTTTTTAAAATATAAACTGTGGACAAACTGTGGACTTTTATTAAAATATAAACTGTGGACAAACTGTGGACTTTTATTAAAATATAAACTGTGGACAAACTGTGGACATTTATTAAAATATAAACTGTGGACAAACTGTGGACATTTTTTAAAATATAAACTGTGGACAAACTGTGGACTTTTATTAAAATATAAACTGTGGACAAACTGTGGACATTTCTTAAAATATAAACTGTGGACAAACTGTGGACATTTATTAAAATATAAACTGTGGACAAACTGTGGACATTTTTTAAAATATAAACTGTGGACAAACTGTGGACATTTATTAAAATATAAACTGTGGACAAACTGTGGACTTTTATTAAAATATAAACTGTGGACAAACTGTGGACCATTTTTAAAATATAAACTGTGGACAAACTGTGGACATTTTTTAA
This sequence comes from Drosophila equinoxialis, assembly GCA_018150345.1. Classification (NCBI taxonomy): domain Eukaryota; kingdom Metazoa; phylum Arthropoda; class Insecta; order Diptera; family Drosophilidae; genus Drosophila; species Drosophila equinoxialis. Next base: position 89,588 of record JAECWI010000552.1, read on the forward strand.
AATATAAACTGTGGACAAACTGTGGACATTTATTAAAATATAAACTGTGGACAAACTGTGGACTTTTATTAAAATATAAACTGTGGACAAACTGTGGAAATTTTTAAAATATAAACTGTGGACAAACTGTGGACATTTATTAAAATATAAACTGTGGACAAACTGTGGACTTTTATTAAAATATAAACTGTGGACAAACTGTGGAAATTCTTAAAATATAAACTGTGGACAAACTGTGGACTTTTTTTAAAATATAAACTGTGGACAAACTGTGGACATTTTTAAAATATAAACTGTGGACAAACTGTGGACATTTATTAAAATTATAAACTGTGGACAAACTGTGGACATTTATTAAAATATAAACTGTGGACAAACTGTGGACATTTATTAAAATATAAACTGTGGACAAACTGTGGACTTTTATTAAAATATAAACTGTGGACAAACTGTGGACCATTCTTAAAATATAAACTGTGGACAAACTGTGGACATTTATTAAAATATAAACTGTGGACAAACTGTGGACATTTTTATTAAAATGTGGACAAACTGTGGTTATAAACTGTGGACAAACTGTGGACTATTTTTAAAATATAAACTGTGGACAAACTGTGGACTTTTATTAAAATATAAACTGTGGACAAACTGTGGACATTTTTAAAATATAAACTGTGGACAAACTGTGGACATTTTTATTAAAATATAAACTGTGGACAAACTGTGGACTTTTATTAAAATATAAACTGTGGACAAACTGTGGACATTTTTAAAATAAAATATAAACTGTGGACAAACTGTGGACTTTTATTAAAATATAAACTGTGGACAAACTGTGGAAATTTTTAAAATATAAACTGTGGACAAACTGTGGACTTTTATTAAAATATAAACTGTGGACAAACTGTGGACTTTTATTAAAATATAAACTGTGGACAAACTGTGGAAATTTTTTAAAATATAAACTGTGGACAAACTGTGGACTTTTATTAAAATATAAACTGTGGACAAACTGTGGACTTTTATTAAAATATAAACTGTGGACAAACTGTGGACATTTTTAAAATATAAACTGTGGACAAACTGTGGACATTTATTAAAATATAAACTGTGGACAAACTGTGGACTTTTTTAAAATATAAACTGTGGACAAACTGTGGACTTTTATTAAAATATAAACTGTGGACAAACTGTGGACATTTTTAAAATATAAACTGTGGACAAACTGTGGACTTTTATTAAAATATAAACTGTGGACAAACTGTGGACATTTATTAAAATATAAACTGTGGACAAACTGTGGACTTTTATTAAAATATAAACTGTGGACAAACTGTGGACATTTTTAAAATTTTAAACTGTGGACAAACTGTGGACTTTTATTAAAATATAAACTGTGGACAAACTGTGGACATTTATTAAAATATAAACTGTGGACAAACTGTGGACTTTTATTAAAATATAAACTGTGGACAAACTGTGGACATTTATTAAAATATAAACTGTGGACAAACTGTGGACATTTTTAAAATATAAACTGTGGACAAACTGTGGACATTTTTAAAATATAAACTGTGGACAAACTGTGGACTTTTATTAAAATATAAACTGTGGACAAACTGTGGACATTTTTATTAAAATATAAACTGTGGACAAACTGTGGACATTTTTAAAATATAAACTGTGGACAAACTGTGGACTTTTTTTAAAATATAAACTGTGGACAAACTGTGGAACATTTTTTAAAATATAAACTGTGGACAAACTGTGGACATTTTTAAAATATAAACTGTGGACAAACTGTGGACATTTATTAAAATATAAACTGTGGACAAACTGTGGACTTTTATTAAAATATAAACTGTGGACAAACTGTGGACATTTTTAAAATATAAACTGTGGACAAACTGTGGACTTTTATTATTTTTAAAATATAAACTGTGGACAAACTGTGGACATTTTTAAAATATAAACTGTGGACAAACTGTGGACTTTTATTAAAATATAAACTGTGGACAAACTGTGGACATTTATTAAAATATAAACTGTGGACAAACTGTGGACATTTTTAAAATATAAACTGTGGACAAACTGTGGACATTTATTAAAATATAAACTGTGGACAAACTGTGGACTTTTATTAAAATATAAACTGTGGACAAACTGTGGACTTTTATTAAAATATAAACTGTGGACAAACTGTGGACATTTTTAAAATATAAACTGTGGACAAACTGTGGACTTTTATTAAAATATAAACTGTGGACAAACTGTGGACATTTTTAAAATATAAACTGTGGACAAACTGTGGACTTTTATTAAAATATAAACTGTGGACAAACTGTGGACATTTATTAAAATATAAACTGTGGACAAACTGTGGACATTTTTAAAATATAAACTGTGGACAAACTGTGGACATTTATTAAAATATAAACTGTGGACAAACTGTGGACTTTTATTAAAATATAAACTGTGGACAAACTGTGGACATTTATTAAAATATAAACTGTGGACAAACTGTGGACATTTATTAAAATATAAACTGTGGACAAACTGTGGACTTTTATTAAAATATAAACTGTGGACAAACTGTGGACTTTTATTAAAATATAAACTGTGGACAAACTGTGGACATTTTTAAAATATAAACTGTGGACAAACTGTGGACTTTTATTAAAATATAAACTGTGGACAAACTGTGGACATTTTTAAAATATAAACTGTGGACAAACTGTGGACTTTTATTAAAATATAAACTGTGGACAAACTGTGGACATTTTTAAAATATAAACTGTGGACAAACTGTGGACTTTTATTAAAATATAAACTGTGGACAAACTGTGGAAATTTTTTAAAATATAAACTGTGGACAAACTGTGGACTTTTATTAAAATATAAACTGTGGACAAACTGTGGACTTTTATTAAAATATAAACTGTGGACAAACTGTGGACATTTATTAAAATATAAACTGTGGACAAACTGTGGACATTTATTAAAATATAAACTGTGGACAAACTGTGGACATTTTTTTATTAAAATATAAACTGTGGACAAACTGTGGACTTTTATTAAAATATAAACTGTGGACAAACTGTGGACATTTTAATTAAAATATAAACTGTGGACAAACTGTGGACTTTTTTTAAAATATAAACTGTGGACAAACTGTGGAAACTTTTTTAAAATATAAACTGTGGACAAACTGTGGACTTTTATTAAAATATAAACTGTGGACAAACTGTGGACATTTTTAAAATATAAACTGTGGACAAACTGTGGACATTTATTAAAATATAAACTGTGGACAAACTGTGGACTTTTATTAAAATATAAACTGTGGACAAACTGTGGACATTTTTAAAATATAAACTGTGGACAAACTGTGGACTTTTATTAAAATATAAACTGTGGACAAACTGTGGACATTTTTAAAATATAAACTGTGGACAAACTGTGGACATTTATTAAAATATAAACTGTGGACAAACTGTGGACTTTTATTTTAAAATATAAACTGTGGACAAACTGTGGACATTTTTAAAATATAAACTGTGGACAAACTGTGGACATTTATTAAAATATAAACTGTGGACAAACTGTGGACTTTTATTAAAATATAAACTGTGGACAAACTGTGGACTTTTATTAAAATATAAACTGTGGACAAACTGTGGACATTTATTAAAATATAAACTGTGGACAAACTGTGGACATTTATTAAAATATAAACTGTGGACAAACTGTGGACTTTTTTAAAATATAAACTGTGGACAAACTGTGGACTTTTATTAAAATATAAACTGTGGACAAACTGTGGCAAATTTTTAAAATATAAACTGTGGACAAACTGTGGACTTTTATTAAAATATAAACTGTGGACAAACTGTGGACATTTTTAAAATATAAACTGTGGACAAACTGTGGACTTTTTTTAAAATATAAACTGTGGACAAACTGTGGACATTTATTAAAATATAAACTGTGGACAAACTGTGGACTTTTTTTAAAATATAAACTGTGGACAAACTGTGGACATTTATTAAAATATAAACTGTGGACAAACTGTGGACTTTTATTAAAATATAAACTGTGGACAAACTGTGGACATTTATTAAAATATAAACTGTGGACAAACTGTGGACTTTTATTAAAATATAAACTGTGGACAAACTGTGGACATTTATTAAAATATAAACTGTGGACAAACTGTGGACATTTATTAAAATATAAACTGTGGACAAACTGTGGACTTTTTTTAAAATATAAACTGTGGACAAACTGTGGACATTTATTTAAAATATAAACTGTGGACAAACTGTGGACATTTATTAAAATATAAACTGTGGACAAACTGTGGACTTTTATTAAAATATAAACTGTGGACAAACTGTGGACATTTTTAAAATATAAACTGTGGACAAACTGTGGACATTTATTAAAATATAAACTGTGGACAAACTGTGGACTTTTATTAAAATATAAACTGTGGACAAACTGTGGACATTTTTAAAATATAAACTGTGGACAAACTGTGGACTTTTATTAAAATATAAACTGTGGACAAACTGTGGACTTTTATTAAAATATAAACTGTGGACAAACTGTGGACATTTTTAAAATATAAACTGTGGACAAACTGTGGACTTTTATTAAAATATAAACTGTGGACAAACTGTGGACATTTATTAAAATATAAACTGTGGACAAACTGTGGACATTTATTAAAATATAAACTGTGGACAAACTGTGGACTTTTATTAAAATATAAACTGTGGACAAACTGTGGACATTTATTAAAATATAAACTGTGGACAAACTGTGGACATTTTTAAAATATAAACTGTGGACAAACTGTGGACATTTATTAAAATATAAACTGTGGACAAACTGTGGACTTTTATTAAAATATAAACTGTGGACAAACTGTGGACATTTATTAAAATATAAACTGTGGACAAACTGTGGACTTTTATTAAAATATAAACTGTGGACAAACTGTGGACTTTTATTAAAATATAAACTGTGGACAAACTGTGGAATTTTATTAAAATATAAACTGTGGACAAACTGTGGACTTTTATTAAAATATAAACTGTGGACAAACTGTGGACTTTTTTAAAATATAAACTGTGGACAAACTGTGGACTTTTATTAAAATATAAACTGTGGACAAACTGTGGACTTTTATTAAAATATAAACTGTGGACAAACTGTGGAAATTTTTTAAAATATAAACTGTGGACAAACTGTGGACATTTATTAAAATATAAACTGTGGACAAACTGTGGATTTTTAAAATTAAACTGTGGACAAACTTTTTTTTTAAAATATAAACTGTGGACAAACTGTGGACTTTTATTAAAATATAAACTGTACAAACTGGACAAACTGTGGACTTTTATTAAAATATAAACTGTGGACAAACTGTGGACATTTTTAAAATATAAACTGTGGACAAACTGTGGACATTTTTAAAATATAAACTGTGGACAAACTGTGGACTTTTATTAAAATATAAACTGTGGACAAACTGTGGACATTTCTTAAAATATAAACTGTGGACAAACTGTGGACTTTTATTAAAATATAAACTGTGGACAAACTGTGGACATTTTTAAAATATAAACTGTGGACAAACTGTGGACATTTTTAAAATTATAAACTGTGGACAAACTGTGGACTTTTATTAAAATATAAACTGTGGACAAACTGTGGACATTTTTAAAATATAAACTGTGGACAAACTGTGGACTTTTATTAAAATATAAACTGTGGACAAACTGTGGAAATTTTATTAAAATATAAACTGTGGACAAACTGTGGACATTTATTAAAATATAAACTGTGGACAAACTGTGGACATTTTTTAAAATATAAACTGTGGACAAACTGTGGACTTTTATTAAAATATAAACTGTGGACAAACTGTGGACTTTTATTAAAATATAAACTGTGGACAAACTGTGGACATTTATTAAAATATAAACTGTGGACAAACTGTGGACATTTATTAAAATATAAACTGTGGACAAACTGTGGACATTTTTATTAAAATATAAACTGTGGACAAACTGTGGACTTTTTTAAAATATAAACTGTGGACAAACTGTGGACATTTATTAAAATATAAACTGTGGACAAACTGTGGACATTTATTAAAATATAAACTGTGGACAAACTGTGGACATTTATTAAAATATAAACTGTGGACAAACTGTGGACATTTTTAAAATATAAACTGTGGACAAACTGTGGACTTTTATTAAAATATAAACTGTGGACAAACTGTGGACATTTTTAAAATATAAACTGTGGACAAACTGTGGACTTTTATTAAAATATAAACTGTGGACAAACTGTGGACTTTTATTAAAATATAAACTGTGGACAAACTGTGGACATTTTTAAAAATATAAACTGTGGACAAACTGTGGACTTTTATTAAAATATAAACTGTGGACAAACTGTGGACTTTTATTAAAATATAAACTGTGGACAAACTGTGGACATTTATTAAAATATAAACTGTGGACAAACTGTGGACATTTTTTTAAAATATAAACTGTGGACAAACTGTGGACTTTTATTAAAATATAAACTGTGGACAAACTGTGGACATTTATTAAAATATAAACTGTGGACAAACTGTGGACATTTTTATTAAAATATAAACTGTGGACAAACTGTGGACTTTTATTAAAATATAAACTGTGGACAAACTGTGGAATTCTTAAAATATTTAAAATATAAACTGTGGACAAACTGTGGAATTTTATTAAAATATAAACTGTGGACAAACTGTGGACATTTTTAAAATATAAACTGTGGACAAACTGTGGACTTTTATTAAAATATAAACTGTGGACAAACTGTGGACTTTTATTAAAATATAAACTGTGGACAAACTGTGGAAATTTTTAAAATATAAACTGTGGACAAACTGTGGACATTTTTAAAATTTTAAACTGTGGACAAACTGTGGACTTTTATTAAAATATAAACTGTGGACAAACTGTGGACATTTTTAAAATATAAACTGTGGACAAACTGTGGACTTTTTTTAAAATATAAACTGTGGACAAACTGTGGACATTTTTAAAATATAAACTGTGGAATTTTATTAAAATATAAACTGTGGACAAACTGTGGAAATTTTTAAAATATAAACTGTGGACAAACTGTGGACTTTTATTAAAATATAAACTGTGGACAAACTGTGGACATTTTTAAAATATAAACTGTGGACAAACTGTGGACTTTTATTAAAATATAAACTGTGGACAAACTGTGGACTTTTATTAAAATATAAACTGTGGACAAACTGTGGACATTTATTAAAATATAAACTGTGGACAAACTGTGGACATTTTTAAAATATAAACTGTGGACAAACTGTGGACTTTTATTAAAATATAAACTGTGGACAAACTGTGGACTTTTATTAAAATATAAACTGTGGACAAACTGTGGACCTTTTATTAAAATATAAACTGTGGACAAACTGTGGACACTTTTATTAAAATATAAACTGTGGACAAACTGTGGAATTTTATTAAAATATAAACTGTGGACAAACTGTGGACATTTATTAAAATATAAACTGTGGACAAACTGTGGACATTTATTAAAATATAAACTGTGGACAAACTGTGGACTTTTATTAAAATATAAACTGTGGACAAACTGTGGACTTTTATTAAAATATAAACTGTGGACAAACTGTGGAAATTTTTAAAATATAAACTGTGGACAAACTGTGGACTTTTATTAAAATATAAACTGTGGACAAACTGTGGACATTTTTAAAATATAAACTGTGGACAAACTGTGGACATTTATTAAAATATAAACTGTGGACAAACTGTGGACTTTTATTAAAATATAAACTGTGGACAAACTGTGGACTTTTTTAAAATATAAACTGTGGACAAACTGTGGACTTTTATTAAAATATAAACTGTGGACAAACTGTGGACATTTTTAAAATATAAACTGTGGACAAACTGTGGACTTTTATTAAAATATAAACTGTGGACAAACTGTGGACATTTATTAAAATATAAACTGTGGACAAACTGTGGACATTTTTTAAAATATAAACTGTGGACAAACTGTGGACTTTTATTAAAATATAAACTGTGGACAAACTGTGGACATTTTTAAAATTTTAAACTGTGGACAAACTGTGGACATTTATTAAAATATAAACTGTGGACAAACTGTGGACTTTTATTAAAATATAAACTGTGGACAAACTGTGGACATTTATTAAAATATAAACTGTGGACAAACTGTGGACATTTATTAAAATATAAACTGTGGACAAACTGTGGACTTTTATTAAAATATAAACTGTGGACAAACTGTGGACTTTTATTAAAATATAAACTGTGGACAAACTGTGGACATTTTTAAAATTATAAACTGTGGACAAACTGTGGACTTTTATTAAAATATAAACTGTGGACAAACTGTGGACTTTTATTAAAATATAAACTGTGGACAAACTGTGGACATTTTTAAAATATAAACTGTGGACAAACTGTGGACTTTTATTAAAATATAAACTGTGGACAAACTGTGGACATTTTTAAAATATAAACTGTGGACAAACTGTGGACTTTTATTAAAATTATAAACTGTGGACAAACTGTGGACTTTTATTAAAATATAAACTGTGGACAAACTGTGGACATTTTTAAAATATAAACTGTGGACAAACTGTGGACTTTTATTAAAATATAAACTGTGGACAAACTGTGGACTTTTATTAAAATATAAACTGTGGACAAACTGTGGACATTTTTAAAATATAAACTGTGGACAAACTGTGGACATTTTTAAAATATAAACTGTGGACAAACTGTGGACATTTATTAAAATATAAACTGTGGACAAACTGTGGACTTTTATTAAAATATAAACTGTGGACAAACTGTGGACATTTTTAAAATATAAACTGTGGACAAACTGTGGACTTTTATTAAAATATAAACTGTGGACAAACTGTGGACATTTATTAAAATATAAACTGTGGACAAACTGTGGACATTTATTAAAATATAAACTGTGGACAAACTGTGGACTTTTATTAAAATTTATAAACTGTGGACAAACTGTGGACTTTTATTAAAATATAAACTGTGGACAAACTGTGGACATTTTTAAAATATAAACTGTGGACAAACTGTGGACATTTTTAAAATTATAAACTGTGGACAAACTGTGGACTTTTATTAAAATATAAACTGTGGACAAACTGTGGACATTTTTAAAATATAAACTGTGGACAAACTGTGGACATTTATTAAAATTATAAACTGTGGACAAACTGTGGACATTTATTAAAATATAAACTGTGGACAAACTGTGGACATTTATTAAAATATAAACTGTGGACAAACTGTGGACATTTTATTAAAATATAAACTGTGGACAAACTGTGGACTTTTATTAAAATATAAACTGTGGACAAACTGTGGACATTTATTAAAATATAAACTGTGGACAAACTGTGGACATTTTTAAAATTATAAACTGTGGACAAACTGTGGACTTTTATTAAAATATAAACTGTGGACAAACTGTGGACATTTTTAAAATATAAACTGTGGACAAACTGTGGACATTTATTAAAATTTAACTTGAACTTGTTTTGGACAAACTGTGGACTTGTTTTATTAAAATATAAACTGTGGACAAACTGTGGACATTTTTAAAATATAAACTGTGGACAAACTGTGGACTTTTATTAAAATATAAACTGTGGACAAACTGTGGACTTTTATTAAAATATAAACTGTGGACAAACTGTGGACATTTTTTAAAATATAAACTGTGGACAAACTGTGGACTTTTATTAAAATATAAACTGTGGACAAACTGTGGACCATTTTTAAAATATAAACTGTGGACAAACTGTGGACTTTTATTAAAATATAAACTGTGGACAAACTGTGGACATTTATTAAAATATAAACTGTGGACAAACTGTGGACATTTATTAAAATATAAACTGTGGACAAACTGTGGACATTTTTAAAATATAAACTGTGGACAAACTGTGGACTTTTTTAAAATTTTAAACTGTGGACAAACTGTGGACAATTTTTAAAATATAAACTGTGGACAAACTGTGGACATTTTATTAAAATATAAACTGTGGACAAACTGTGGACCATTCTTAAAATATAAACTGTGGACAAACTGTGGACATTTTTTAAAATATAAACTGTGGACAAACTGTGGACTTTTATTAAAATATAAACTGTGGACAAACTGTGGACATTTCTTAAAATATAAACTGTGGACAAACTGTGGACATTTATTAAAATATAAACTGTGGACAAACTGTGGAAATTTTTAAAATATAAACTGTGGACAAACTGTGGACTTTTTTAAAATATAAACTGTGGACAAACTGTGGACTTTTATTAAAATATAAACTGTGGACAAACTGTGGACATTTTTAAAATATAAACTGTGGACAAACTGTGGACTTTTATTAAAATATAAACTGTGGACAAACTGTGGACATTTTTATAAAATATAAACTGTGGACAAACTGTGGACCTTTTATTAAAATATAAACTGTGGACAAACTGTGGACTTTTATTAAAATATAAACTGTGGACAAACTGTGGACATTTATTAAAATATAAACTGTGGACAAACTGTGGACTTTTTTTAAAATATAAACTGTGGACAAACTGTGGACATTTTTTAAAATATAAACTGTGGACAAACTGTGGACTTTTATTAAAATATAAACTGTGGACAAACTGTGGACATTTTTAAAATATAAACTGTGGACAAACTGTGGACTTTTTTAAAATTATAAACTGTGGACAAACTGTGGACTTTTATTAAAATATAAACTGTGGACAAACTGTGGACATTTTTAAAATATAAACTGTGGACAAACTGTGGACATTTATTAAAATATAAACTGTGGACAAACTGTGGACTTTTATTAAAATATAAACTGTGGACAAACTGTGGACATTTTTAAAATATAAACTGTGGACAAACTGTGGACTTTTATTAAAATATAAACTGTGGACAAACTGTGGACATTTTTTTAAAATATAAACTGTGGACAAACTGTGGACTTATTTAAAAATATAAACTGTGGACAAACTGTGGACTTTTTAAAATATAAACTGTGGACAAACTGTGGACATTTATTAAAATATAAACTGTGGACAAACTGTGGACTTTTATTAAAATATAAACTGTGGACAAACTGTGGACATTTTTAAAATATAAACTGTGGACAAACTGTGGACATTTTTTAAAATATAAACTGTGGACAAACTGTGGACATTTATTAAAATATAAACTGTGGACAAACTGTGGACATTTTTAAAATATAAACTGTGGACAAACTGTGGACTTTTATTAAAATATAAACTGTGGACAAACTGTGGACTTTTATTAAAATATAAACTGTGGACAAACTGTGGACATTTTTAAAATATAAACTGTGGACAAACTGTGGACTTTTTATTAAAATATAAACTGTGGACAAACTGTGGACTTTTATTAAAATATAAACTGTGGACAAACTGTGGACATTTATTAAAATATAAACTGTGGACAAACTGTGGACATTTATTAAAATATAAACTGTGGACAAACTGTGGACTTTTATTAAAATATAAACTGTGGACAAACTGTGGACATTTTTAAAAATATAAACTGTGGACAAACTGTGGACATTTATTAAAATATAAACTGTGGACAAACTGTGGACATTTTTAAAAATATAAACTGTGGACAAACTGTGGACTTTTATTAAAATATAAACTGTGGACAAACTGTGGACATTTTTTAAAATATAAACTGTGGACAAACTGTGGACTTTTATTAAAATATAAACTGTGGACAAACTGTGGACATTTATTAAAATATAAACTGTGGACAAACTGTGGACCTTTTTTAAAATATAAACTGTGGACAAACTGTGGACTTTTATTAAAATATAAACTGTGGACAAACTGTGGAAATTTTTAAAATATAAACTGTGGACAAACTGTGGACATTTTTTTAAAAATTTAAACTGTGGACAAACTGTGGACTTTTATTAAAATATAAACTGTGGACAAACTGTGGACATTTATTAAAATATAAACTGTGGACAAACTGTGGACATTTATTAAAATATAAACTGTGGACAAACTGTGGACATTTTATTAAAATATAAACTGTGGACAAACTGTGGACATTTATTAAAATATAAACTGTGGACAAACTGTGGACATTTTTAAAATTATAAACTGTGGACAAACTGTGGACTTTTATTAAAATATAAACTGTGGACAAACTGTGGACATTTTTAAAATATAAACTGTGGACAAACTGTGGACTTTTATTAAAATATAAACTGTGGACAAACTGTGGACATTTATTAAAATATAAACTGTGGACAAACTGTGGACATTTTTAAAATATAAACTGTGGACAAACTGTGGACATTTTTTAAAATTTTAAACTGTGGACAAACTGTGGACATTTATTAAAATATAAACTGTGGACAAACTGTGGACTTTTATTAAAATATAAACTGTGGACAAACTGTGGACATTTTTAAAATATAAACTGTGGACAAACTGTGGACATTTATTAAAATTTTAAACTGTGGACAAACTGTGGACTTTTATTAAAATATAAACTGTGGACAAACTGTGGACTTTTTTTAAAATATAAACTGTGGACAAACTGTGGACTTTTATTAAAATATAAACTGTGGACAAACTGTGGACATTTTTTAAAATATAAACTGTGGACAAACTGTGGACATTTTTAAAATATAAACTGTGGACAAACTGTGGACTTTTATTAAAATATAAACTGTGGACAAACTGTGGACATTTATTAAAATTATAAACTGTGGACAAACTGTGGACTTTTATTAAAATATAAACTGTGGACAAACTGTGGACATTTATTAAAATATAAACTGTGGACAAACTGTGGACATTTATTAAAATATAAACTGTGGACAAACTGTGGACTTTTATTAAAATATAAACTGTGGACAAACTGTGGACTTTTATTAAAATATAAACTGTGGACAAACTGTGGACATTTATTAAAATATAAACTGTGGACAAACTGTGGACTTTTATTAAAATATAAACTGTGGACAAACTGTGGACATTTTTAAAATTATAAACTGTGGACAAACTGTGGACTTTTATTAAAATATAAACTGTGGACAAACTGTGGACATTTTTTAAAATATAAACTGTGGACAAACTGTGGACATTTATTAAAATATAAACTGTGGACAAACTGTGGACATTTATTAAAATATAAACTGTGGACAAACTGTGGACTTTTATTAAAATATAAACTGTGGACAAACTGTGGACATTTATTAAAATTATAAACTGTGGACAAACTGTGGACATTTATTAAAATATAAACTGTGGACAAACTGTGGACTTTTATTAAAATATAAACTGTGGACAAACTGTGGACATTTTTTAAAATATAAACTGTGGACAAACTGTGGACATTTTTAAAATTATAAACTGTGGACAAACTGTGGACTTTTATTAAAATATAAACTGTGGACAAACTGTGGACATTTTATTAAAATATAAACTGTGGACAAACTGTGGACTTTTATTAAAATATAAACTGTGGACAAACTGTGGACTTTTATTAAAATATAAACTGTGGACAAACTGTGGAAATTCTTAAAATATAAACTGTGGACAAACTGTGGACTTTTATTAAAATATAAACTGTGGACAAACTGTGGACATTTTTTAAAATATAAACTGTGGACAAACTGTGGACTTTTATTAAAATATAAACTGTGGACAAACTGTGGACATTTTTAAAATATAAACTGTGGACAAACTGTGGACTTTTATTAAAATATAAACTGTGGACAAACTGTGGACATTTTTTTAAAATATAAACTGTGGACAAACTGTGGACTTTTATTAAAATATAAACTGTGGACAAACTGTGGACATTTTTAAAATATAAACTGTGGACAAACTGTGGACATTTTTAAAATTATAAACTGTGGACAAACTGTGGACTTTTATTAAAATATAAACTGTGGACAAACTGTGGACAATTTTTAAAATATAAACTGTGGACAAACTGTGGACTTTTATTAAAATATAAACTGTGGACAAACTGTGGACATTTTTAAAATATAAACTGTGGACAAACTGTGGACATTTTTTAAAATTATAAACTGTGGACAAACTGTGGACTTTTATTAAAATATAAACTGTGGACAAACTGTGGACATTTTTAAAATATAAACTGTGGACAAACTGTGGACTTTTATTAAAATATAAACTGTGGACAAACTGTGGACCATTTTTAAAATATAAACTGTGGACAAACTGTGGACATTTTTAAATTTAAAATATAAACTGTGGACAAACTGTGGCAACTTTTTTTAAAATATAAACTGTGGACAAACTGTGGAAATTTTATTAAAATATAAACTGTGGACAAACTGTGGACTTTTATTAAAATATAAACTGTGGACAAACTGTGGACTTTTATTAAAATATAAACTGTGGACAAACTGTGGACATTTTTAAAATATAAACTGTGGACAAACTGTGGACTTTTATTAAAATATAAACTGTGGACAAACTGTGGACATTTTTAAAATATAAACTGTGGACAAACTGTGGACATTTTTAAAATATAAACTGTGGACAAACTGTGGACATTTATTAAAATATAAACTGTGGACAAACTGTGGACTTTTATTAAAATATAAACTGTGGACAAACTGTGGACTTTTATTAAAATATAAACTGTGGACAAACTGTGGACATTTATTAAAATATAAACTGTGGACAAACTGTGGACTTTTATTAAAATATAAACTGTGGACAAACTGTGGACATTTTTTAAAATATAAACTGTGGACAAACTGTGGACTTTTATTAAAATATAAACTGTGGACAAACTGTGGACATTTTTAAAAATATAAACTGTGGACAAACTGTGGACATTTATTAAAATTATAAACTGTGGACAAACTGTGGACTTTTTTTAAAATATAAACTGTGGACAAACTGTGGACATTTTTAAAATATAAACTGTGGACAAACTGTGGACTTTTTTAAAATATAAACTGTGGACAAACTGTGGACTTTTATTAAAATATAAACTGTGGACAAACTGTGGACATTTTTAAAATATAAACTGTGGACAAACTGTGGACTTTTATTAAAATATAAACTGTGGACAAACTGTGGACATTTTTTAAAATTTATAAACTGTGGACAAACTGTGGACTTTTATTAAAATATAAACTGTGGACAAACTGTGGACATTTTTAAAATTATAAACTGTGGACAAACTGTGGACATTTTTTAAAATATAAACTGTGGACAAACTGTGGACATTTATTAAAATATAAACTGTGGACAAACTGTGGACAAACTGTGGCAATTTTTTATTAAAATATAAACTGTGGACAAACTGTGGAAATTTTTAAAATATAAACTGTGGACAAACTGTGGACTTTTATTAAAATATAAACTGTGGACAAACTGTGGACTTTTATTAAAATATAAACTGTGGACAAACTGTGGACATTTTTAAAATTATAAACTGTGGACAAACTGTGGACATTTTTAAAATATAAACTGTGGACAAACTGTGGACTTTTATTAAAATATAAACTGTGGACAAACTGTGGAAATTTTTAAAATATAAACTGTGGACAAACTGTGGACATTTTTAAAATTTTAAACTGTGGACAAACTGTGGACTTTTATTTTTTAAAATATAAACTGTGGACAAACTGTGGACATTCTTTTTAAAATATAAACTGTGGACAAACTGTGGACTTTTATTAAAATATAAACTGTGGACAAACTGTGGACCATTTTTAAAATATAAACTGTGGACAAACTGTGGACTTTTATTAAAATATAAACTGTGGACAAACTGTGGACATTTATTAAAATATAAACTGTGGACAAACTGTGGACATTTTTTAAAATATAAACTGTGGACAAACTGTGGACATTTTTTAAAATATAAACTGTGGACAAACTGTGGACTTTTATTAAAATATAAACTGTGGACAAACTGTGGAAATTTTTAAAATATAAACTGTGGACAAACTGTGGACTTTTATTAAAATATAAACTGTGGACAAACTGTGGACATTTTTAAAATATAAACTGTGGACAAACTGTGGACTTTTATTAAAATATAAACTGTGGACAAACTGTGGACATTTATTAAAATATAAACTGTGGACAAACTGTGGACTTTTTTTAAAATATAAACTGTGGACAAACTGTGGACAATTTTTAAAATATAAACTGTGGACAAACTGTGGACCATTTTTAAAATATAAACTGTGGACAAACTGTGGACTTTTATTAAAATATAAACTGTGGACAAACTGTGGACATTTATTAAAATATAAACTGTGGACAAACTGTGGACATTTTTTATTAAATTATAAACTGTGGACAAACTGTGGACAATTCTTAAAATATAAACTGTGGACAAACTGTGGACTTTTATTAAAATATAAACTGTGGACAAACTGTGGACTTTTATTAAAATATAAACTGTGGACAAACTGTGGACTTTTATTAAAATATAAACTGTGGACAAACTGTGGACATTTATTAAAATATAAACTGTGGACAAACTGTGGACTTTTATTAAAATATAAACTGTGGACAAACTGTGGACATTTTTTAAAATATAAACTGTGGACAAACTGTGGACTTTTATTAAAATATAAACTGTGGACAAACTGTGGACCATTTTTAAAATATAAACTGTGGACAAACTGTGGACTTTTATTAAAATATAAACTGTGGACAAACTGTGGACCATTTTTAAAATATAAACTGTGGACAAACTGTGGACTTTTATTAAAATATAAACTGTGGACAAACTGTGGACATTTTTAAAATATAAACTGTGGACAAACTGTGGACTTTTATTAAAATATAAACTGTGGACAAACTGTGGACATTTTTAAAATATAAACTGTGGACAAACTGTGGACTTTTATTAAAATATAAACTGTGGACAAACTGTGGACTATTCTTAAAATATAAACTGTGGACAAACTGTGGACTTTTTTTAAAATATAAACTGTGGACAAACTGTGGACATTTATTAAAATATAAACTGTGGACAAACTGTGGACTTTTATTAAAATATAAACTGTGGACAAACTGTGGACATTTATTAAAATATAAACTGTGGACAAACTGTGGACATTTTTAAAATTTTGAACTGTGGACAAACTGTGGACTTTTATTAAAATATAAACTGTGGACAAACTGTGGACATTTTTAAAATATAAACTGTGGACAAACTGTGGACATTTATTAAAATATAAACTGTGGACAAACTGTGGACATTTTTAAAATATAAACTGTGGACAAACTGTGGACTTTTATTAAAATATAAACTGTGGACAAACTGTGGACATTTATTAAAATATAAACTGTGGACAAACTGTGGACATTTATTAAAATATAAACTGTGGACAAACTGTGGACATTTTTTAAAATATAAACTGTGGACAAACTGTGGACTTTTATTAAAATATAAACTGTGGACAAACTGTGGACATTTCTTAAAATATAAACTGTGGACAAACTGTGGACATTTTTATAAAAATATAAACTGTGGACAAACTGTGGACATTTATTAAAATATAAACTGTGGACAAACTGTGGACATTTTTAAAATTTTAAACTGTGGACAAACTGTGGACTTTTATTAAAATATAAACTGTGGACAAACTGTGGACAATTATTAAAATATAAACTGTGGACAAACTGTGGACATTTTTAAAATATAAACTGTGGACAAACTGTGGACATTTATTAAAATATAAACTGTGGACAAACTGTGGACATTTATTAAAATATAAACTGTGGACAAACTGTGGACATTTTATTAAAATATAAACTGTGGACAAACTGTGGACTATTTTTTAAAATATAAACTGTGGACAAACTGTGGACATTTATTAAAATTTTAAACTGTGGACAAACTGTGGACTTTTATTAAAATATAAACTGTGGACAAACTGTGGAAATTTTTAAAATATAAACTGTGGACAAACTGTGGACATTTTTAAAAATATAAACTGTGGACAAACTGTGGACATTTTTAAAATATAAACTGTGGACAAACTGTGGACTTTTATTAAAATATAAACTGTGGACAAACTGTGGACATTTTTTAAAATATAAACTGTGGACAAACTGTGGACATTTATTAAAATATAAACTGTGGACAAACTGTGGACATTTATTAAAATATAAACTGTGGACAAACTGTGGACATTTATTAAAATATAAACTGTGGACAAACTGTGGACTTTTATTAAAATATAAACTGTGGACAAACTGTGGACATTTTTTAAAATATAAACTGTGGACAAACTGTGGACTTTTATTAAAATATAAACTGTGGACAAACTGTGGACAATTCTTAAAATATAAACTGTGGACAAACTGTGGACATTTATTAAAATATAAACTGTGGACAAACTGTGGACATTTTTAAAATTTTAAACTGTGGACAAACTGTGGACTTTTATTAAAATATAAACTGTGGACAAACTGTGGACTTTTTTTAAAATATAAACTGTGGACAAACTGTGGACTTTTATTAAAATATAAACTGTGGACAAACTGTGGACATTTTTAAAATTATAAACTGTGGACAAACTGTGGACTTTTATTAAAATATAAACTGTGGACAAACTGTGGACCATTCTTAAAATATAAACTGTGGACAAACTGTGGACTTTTATTAAAATATAAACTGTGGACAAACTGTGGACATTTATTAAAATATAAACTGTGGACAAACTGTGGACATTTTTAAAATATAAACTGTGGACAAACTGTGGACTTTTATTAAAAATATAAACTGTGGACAAACTGTGGACTTTTATTAAAATATAAACTGTGGACAAACTGTGGACATTTTTAAAATTATAAACTGTGGACAAACTGTGGACATTTTTATTAAAATATAAACTGTGGACAAACTGTGGACTTTTATTAAAATATAAACTGTGGACAAACTGTGGACATTTATTAAAATATAAACTGTGGACAAACTGTGGACATTTTTTAAAATATAAACTGTGGACAAACTGTGGACATTTATTAAAATTATAAACTGTGGACAAACTGTGGACTTTTATTAAAATATAAACTGTGGACAAACTGTGGACATTTCTTAAAATATAAACTGTGGACAAACTGTGGACTTTTATTAAAATATAAACTGTGGACAAACTGTGGACTTTTATTAAAATATAAACTGTGGACAAACTGTGGACATTTTTAAAATATAAACTGTGGACAAACTGTGGACATTTTATTAAAATATAAACTGTGGACAAACTGTGGACTTTTATTAAAATATAAACTGTGGACAAACTGTGGACAATTTTTAAAATTATAAACTGTGGACAAACTGTGGACTTTTATTAAAATATAAACTGTGGACAAACTGTGGAAATTTTTAAAATATAAACTGTGGACAAACTGTGGACTTTTATTAAAATATAAACTGTGGACAAACTGTGGACATTTATTAAAATATAAACTGTGGACAAACTGTGGACTTTTATTAAAATATAAACTGTGGACAAACTGTGGACATTTATTAAAATATAAACTGTGGACAAACTGTGGACTTTTATTAAAATTATAAACTGTGGACAAACTGTGGACTTTTATTAAAATATAAACTGTGGACAAACTGTGGACATTTTAAAAATTATAAACTGTGGACAAACTGTGGACTTTTATTAAAATATAAACTGTGGACAAACTGTGGACATTTTTAAAATATAAACTGTGGACAAACTGTGGACATTTATTAAAATATAAACTGTGGACAAACTGTGGACATTTATTAAAATTATAAACTGTGGACAAACTGTGGACATTTATTAAAATATAAACTGTGGACAAACTGTGGACATTTATTAAAATATAAACTGTGGACAAACTGTGGACTTTTATTAAAATATAAACTGTGGACAAACTGTGGAAATTTTTAAAATATAAACTGTGGACAAACTGTGGACTTTTTTAAAATATAAACTGTGGACAAACTGTGGACTTTTATTAAAATATAAACTGTGGACAAACTGTGGAAATTTATTAAAATATAAACTGTGGACAAACTGTGGACATTTTTAAAATTATAAACTGTGGACAAACTGTGGACATTTTTTAAAATTTATAAACTGTGGACAAACTGTGGACTTTTATTAAAATATAAACTGTGGACAAACTGTGGAAATTTATTAAAATATAAACTGTGGACAAACTGTGGACATTTTATTAAATTTTAAACTGTGGACAAACTGTGGACTTTTATTAAAATATAAACTGTGGACAAACTGTGGACATTTTTTAAAAATATAAACTGTGGACAAACTGTGGACTTTTATTAAAATATAAACTGTGGACAAACTGTGGACAATTTTTAAAATATAAACTGTGGACAAACTGTGGACTTTTATTAAAATATAAACTGTGGACAAACTGTGGACATTTATTAAAATTATAAACTGTGGACAAACTGTGGACTTTTTTTAAAATATAAACTGTGGACAAACTGTGGACATTTTTTAAAATATAAACTGTGGACAAACTGTGGACATTTATTAAAATATAGAACTGTGGACAAACTGTGGACTTTTATTAAAATTATAAACTGTGGACAAACTGTGGACTTTTATTAAAATATAAACTGTGGACAAACTGTGGACATTTTATTAAAAATATAAACTGTGGACAAACTGTGGACATTTATTAAAATTATAAACTGTGGACAAACTGTGGACTTTTATTAAAATATAAACTGTGGACAAACTGTGGACTTTTATTAAAATATAAACTGTGGACAAACTGTGGAAATTTTTAAAATATAAACTGTGGACAAACTGTGGACTTTTATTAAAATATAAACTGTGGACAAACTGTGGACCATTTTTAAAATTATAAACTGTGGACAAACTGTGGACTTTTATTAAAATATAAACTGTGGACAAACTGTGGACTTTTATTAAAATATAAACTGTGGACAAACTGTGGACATTTTATTAAAATATAAACTGTGGACAAACTGTGGACATTTTATTAAAATATAAACTGTGGACAAACTGTGGACTTTTATTAAAATATAAACTGTGGACAAACTGTGGACTTTTATTAAAATATAAACTGTGGACAAACTGTGGACATTTCTTAAAATATAAACTGTGGACAAACTGTGGACTTTTATTAAAATATAAACTGTGGACAAACTGTGGACTTTTATTAAAATATAAACTGTGGACAAACTGTGGAAATTTTTAAAATATAAACTGTGGACAAACTGTGGACTTTTATTAAAATTATAAACTGTGGACAAACTGTGGACTTTTATTAAAATATAAACTGTGGACAAACTGTGGACATTTCTTAAAATATAAACTGTGGACAAACTGTGGACTTTTATTAAAATATAAACTGTGGACAAACTGTGGACTTTTATTAAAATATAAACTGTGGACAAACTGTGGAAATTTTTAAAATATAAACTGTGGACAAACTGTGGACTTTTATTAAAATATAAACTGTGGACAAACTGTGGACTTTTATTAAAATATAAACTGTGGACAAACTGTGGACATTTCTTAAAATATAAACTGTGGACAAACTGTGGACTTTTATTAAAATATAAACTGTGGACAAACTGTGGACATTTATTAAAATATAAACTGTGGACAAACTGTGGACATTTATTAAAATTTTAAACTGTGGACAAACTGTGGACATTTTTTAAAATATAAACTGTGGACAAACTGTGGACTTTTATTAAAATATAAACTGTGGACAAACTGTGGACTTTTATTAAAATATAAACTGTGGACAAACTGTGGACTTTTATTAAAATATAAACTGTGGACAAACTGTGGACAAACTGTGGACTTTTATTAAAATATAAACTGTGGACAAACTGTGGACTTTTATTAAAATATAAACTGTGGACAAACTGTGGACTTTTATTAAAATATAAACTGTGGACAAACTGTGGACTTTTATTAAAATATAAACTGTGGACAAACTGTGGACTTTTATTAAAATATAAACTGTGGACAAACTGTGGACTTTTATTAAAATATAAACTGTGGACAAACTGTGGCACTGTGGAAATTCTTAAAATATAAACTGTGGACAAACTGTGGACTTTTATTAAAATATAAACTGTGGACAAACTGTGGACTTTTTGGAAATTTTTAAAATATAAACTGTGGACAAACTGTGGACTTTTATTAAAATATAAACTGTGGACAAACTGTGGACTTTTATTAAAATATAAACTGTGGACAAACTGTGGACAAACTTGTGGAAATTCTTAAAATATAAACTGTGGACAAATGTGGACTTTTATTAAAATATAAACTGTGGACAAACTGTGGACATTTTTAAAATATAAACTGTGGACAAACTGTGGACATTTTTAAAATATAAACTGTGGACAAACTGTGGACTTTTATTAAAATATAAACTGTGGACAAACTGTGGATCTTTTATTAAAAATAAACTGTGGACAAACTGTGGACATTTTTAAAATATAAACTGTGGACAAACTGTGGACTTTTATTAAAATATAAACTGTGGACAAACTGTGGACAATTCTTAAAATATAAACTGTGGACAAACTGTGGACTTTTATTAAAATATAAACTGTGGACAAACTGTGGACATTTATTAAAATATAAACTGTGGACAAACTGTGGACATTTTTTAAAATATAAACTGTGGACAAACTGTGGACTTTTATTAAAATATAAACTGTGGACAAACTGTGGACATTTTTAAAAATATAAACTGTGGACAAACTGTGGACATTTATTAAAATATAAACTGTGGACAAACTGTGGACATTTATTAAAATATAAACTGTGGACAAACTGTGGACTTTTATTAAAATATAAACTGTGGACAAACTGTGGACAATTCTTAAAATATAAACTGTGGACAAACTGTGGACTTTTATTAAAATATAAACTGTGGACAAACTGTGGACATTTTTAAAATATAAACTGTGGACAAACTGTGGACATTTATTAAAATTATAAACTGTGGACAAACTGTGGACTTTTATTAAAATATAAACTGTGGACAAACTGTGGAAATTCTTAAAATATAAACTGTGGACAAACTGTGGACTTTTATTAAAATATAAACTGTGGACAAACTGTGGACAATTCTTAAAATATAAACTGTGGACAAACTGTGGACATTTATTAAAATATAAACTGTGGACAAACTGTGGACTTTTATTAAAATATAAACTGTGGACAAACTGTGGACTTTTATTAAAATATAAACTGTGGACAAACTGTGGACTTTTATTAAAATATAAACTGTGGACAAACTGTGGACATTTATTAAAATATAAACTGTGGACAAACTGTGGACTTTTATTAAAATATAAACTGTGGACAAACTGTGGACTTTTATTAAAATATAAACTGTGGACAAACTGTGGACAATTCTTAAAATATAAACTGTGGACAAACTGTGGACTATTTTTAAAATATAAACTGTGGACAAACTGTGGACTTTTATTAAAATATAAACTGTGGACAAACTGTGGAAATTCTTAAAATATAAACTGTGGAATTTTAAAATATAAACTGTGGACAAACTGTGGACTTTTTTAAATATAAACTGTGGACAAACTGTGGACTTTTATTAAAATATAAACTGTGGACAAACTTAAAATATAAATGTGGACAAACTGTGGAAACTTCTTTTAAAAATATAAACTGTGGACAAACTGTGGACTTTTATTAAAATATAAACTGTGGACAAACTGTGGACATTTATTAAAATATAAACTGTGGACAAACTGTGGACATTTATTAAAATATAAACTGTGGACATTTTTAAAATTTTAAACTGTGGACAAACTGTGGACTTTTATTAAAATATAAACTGTGGACAAACTGTGGAAATTCTTAAAATATAAACTGTGGACAAACTGTGGTGGACAAACTGTGGAAATTCTTAAAATATAAACTGTGTGGATAAACTGTGGACAAACTGTGGACTTTTATTAAAATATAAACTGTGGACAAACTGTGGAAATTTTTAAAATATTGAAACTGTGGACTTTTATTAAAATATAAACTGTGGACAAACTGTGGACTTTTATTAAAATATAAACTGTGGACAAACTGTGGACATTTTTAAAATTATAAACTGTGGACAAACTGTGGACTTTTATTAAAATATAAACTGTGGACAAACTGTGGACTTTTATTAAAATATAAACTGTGGACAAACTGTGGACATTTTTAAAATATAAACTGTGGACAAACTGTGGACTTTTATTAAAATTATAAACTGTGGACAAACTGTGGACAATTCTTAAAATATAAACTGTGGACAAACTGTGGACATTTATTAAAAATTATAAACTGTGGACAAACTGTGGACTTTTATTAAAATATAAACTGTGGACAAACTGTGGACATTTTTATTAAAATATAAACTGTGGACTTAAACTGTGGACATTTATTAAAATTATAAACTGTGGACAAACTGTGGACTTTTATTAAAATATAAACTGTGGACAAACTGTGGACATTTTTTAAAATATAAACTGTGGACAAACTGTGGACATTTCTTAAAATATAAACTGTGGACAAACTGTGGACCATTTTTAAAATATAAACTGTGGACAAACTGTGGACTTTTATTAAAATATAAACTGTGGACAAACTGTGGACAATTTTTAAAATATAAACTGTGGACAAACTGTGGACTTTTATTAAAATATAAACTGTGGACAAACTGTGGACAATTCTTAAAATATAAACTGTGGACAAACTGTGGACTTTTATTAAAATATAAACTGTGGACAAACTGTGGACATTTATTAAAATATAAACTGTGGACAAACTGTGGACATTTTTAAAATTTTAAACTGTGGACAAACTGTGGACATTTTTAAAAATATAAACTGTGGACAAACTGTGGACTTTTATTAAAATATAAACTGTGGACAAACTGTGGACATTTTTAAAATATAAACTGTGGACAAACTGTGGACATTTTTTAAAATATAAACTGTGGACAAACTGTGGACTTTTATTAAAATATAAACTGTGGACAAACTGTGGAAATTTTTAAAATATAAACTGTGGACAAACTGTGGACTTTTATTAAAATTATAAACTGTGGACAAACTGTGGACATTTATTAAAATATAAACTGTGGACAAACTGTGGACATTTTTTTAAAATATAAACTGTGGACAAACTGTGGACTTTTATTAAAATATAAACTGTGGACAAACTGTGGAAATTCTTAAAATATAAACTGTGGACAAACTGTGGACTTTTTTTAAAATATAAACTGTGGACAAACTGTGGAAATTTTTAAAATATAAACTGTGGACAAACTGTGGACTTTTATTAAAATATAAACTGTGGACAAACTGTGGACATTTATTAAAATATAAACTGTGGACAAACTGTGGACATTTTTTAAAAATATAAACTGTGGACAAACTGTGGACTTTTATTAAAATATAAACTGTGGACAAACTGTGGACATTTTATTAAAATATAAACTGTGGACAAACTGTGGACATTTATTAAAATATAAACTGTGGACAAACTGTGGACCATTCTTAAAATATAAACTGTGGACAAACTGTGGACTTTTATTAAAATATAAACTGTGGACAAACTGTGGACATTTATTAAAATATAAACTGTGGACAAACTGTGGACTTTTATTAAAATATAAACTGTGGACAAACTGTGGACTTTTATTTTAAACTGTGGACCTGAAATTTTTTTAAAATATAAACTGTGGACAAACTGTGGACATTTATTAAAATTTTAAACTGTGGACAAACTGTGGACATTTATTAAAATATAAACTGTGGACAAACTGTGGACATTTATTAAAATATAAACTGTGGACAAACTGTGGACAATTCTTAAAATATAAACTGTGGACAAACTGTGGACTTTTATTAAAATATAAACTGTGGACAAACTGTGGACATTTTTAAAATTATAAACTGTGGACAAACTGTGGACTTTTATTAAAATATAAACTGTGGACAAACTGTGGAAATTTTTTAAAATATAAACTGTGGACAAACTGTGGACATTTATTAAAATTATAAACTGTGGACAAACTGTGGACTTTTATTAAAATATAAACTGTGGACAAACTGTGGACATTTTTAAAATATAAACTGTGGACAAACTGTGGACTTTTATTAAAAATATAAACTGTGGACAAACTGTGGAAATTTATTAAAATATAAACTGTGGACAAACTGTGGACATTTTTATTAAAATATAAACTGTGGACAAACTGTGGACTTTTATTAAAATATAAACTGTGGACAAACTGTGGAAATTTATTAAAATATAAACTGTGGACAAACTGTGGACATTTTTAAAATTTTAAACTGTGGACAAACTGTGGACATTTTTTTAAAATATAAACTGTGGACAAACTGTGGACATTTTTTAAAATATAAACTGTGGACAAACTGTGGACATTTTTTAAAATATAAACTGTGGACAAACTGTGGACAATTTTTAAAATATAAACTGTGGACAAACTGTGGACATTTTTAAAATTTTAAACTGTGGACAAACTGTGGACTTTTATTAAAATATAAACTGTGGACAAACTTTTGTGGAAATTTTTAAAATATAAACTGTGGACAAACTGTGGAAATTTTTAAAATTAAACTTTTATTTTTAAAATATAAACTGTGGACAAACTGTGGAAATTTTATAAAATATAAACTGTGGACAAACTGTGGACTTTTATTAAAATATAAACTGTGGACAAACTGTGGAAATTCTTAAAATATAAACTGTGGACAAACTGTGGACTTTTATTAAAAATATAAACTGTGGACAAACTGTGGAAATTATTAAAATATAAACTGTGGACAAACTGTGGACTTTTATTAAAATATAAACTGTGGACAAACTGTGGAAATTTTTAAAATATAAACTGTGGACAAACTGTGGACATTTTTAAAATATAAACTGTGGACAAACTTTTATTAAAATATAAACTGTGGACAAACTGTGGACATTTTTTAAAATTTTAAACTGTGGACAAACTGTGGACTTTTATTAAAATATAAACTGTGGACAAACTGTGGACATTTATTAAAATATAAACTGTGGACAAACTGTGGACATTTTTAAAATATAAACTGTGGACAAACTGTGGACTTTTTTAAAATTATAAACTGTGGACAAACTGTGGACATTTTTAAAATATAAACTGTGGACAAACTGTGGACATTTTTAAAATTATAAACTGTGGACAAACTGTGGACTTTTATTAAAATATAAACTGTGGACAAACTGTGGACATTTTTAAAATATAAACTGTGGACAAACTGTGGACATTTATTAAAATATAAACTGTGGACAAACTGTGGACATTTTTAAAATATAAACTGTGGACAAACTGTGGACATTTATTAAAATTATAAACTGTGGACAAACTGTGGACATTTCTTAAAATATAAACTGTGGACAAACTGTGGACTTTTATTAAAATATAAACTGTGGACAAACTGTGGACATTTATTAAAATATAAACTGTGGACAAACTGTGGACATTTTTAAAAATTTTAAACTGTGGACAAACTGTGGACTTTTATTAAAATATAAACTGTGGACAAACTGTGGACATTTTTAAAATATAAACTGTGGACAAACTGTGGACATTTATTAAAATATAAACTGTGGACAAACTGTGGACATTTTTTAAAATATAAACTGTGGACAAACTGTGGACATTTATTAAAATTATAAACTGTGGACAAACTGTGGACTTTTATTAAAATATAAACTGTGGACAAACTGTGGACATTTTTAAAATATAAACTGTGGACAAACTGTGGACAAACTGTGGACTTTATTAAAATATAAACTGTGGACAAACTGTGGACATTTATTAAAATTTATAAACTGTGGACAAACTGTGGACTTTTATTAAAATATAAAACTGTGGACAAACTGTGGACATTTTTAAAATTTTAAACTGTGGACAACATTTTTAAAATTATTAAACTGTGGACAAACTGTGACTTTTATTAAAATATATTGGACAAACTGTGGAAATTTTTAAAATATAAACTGTGGACAAACTGTGGACTTTTATTAAAATATAAACTGTGGACAAACTGTGGACATTTTTAAAAATATAAACTGTGGACAAACTGTGGACTTTTATTAAAATATAAACTGTGGACAAACTGTGGACAATTTTTAAAATATAAACTGTGGACAAACTGTGGACTTTTATTAAAATATAAACTGTGGACAAACTGTGGACATTTATTAAAATATAAACTGTGGACAAACTGTGGACATTTTTATTAAAATATAAACTGTGGACAAACTGTGGACATTCTTAAAATATAAACTGTGGACAAACTGTGGACATTTTATTAAAATATAAACTGTGGACAAACTGTGGACTTTTATTAAAATATAAACTGTGGACAAACTGTGGACATTTTTAAAATATAAACTGTGGACAAACTGTGGACATTTTTTAAAATATAAACTGTGGACAAACTGTGGACATTTATTAAAATATAAACTGTGGACAAACTGTGGACATTTTTAAAATATAAACTGTGGACAAACTGTGGACTTTTATTAAAATATAAACTGTGGACAAACTGTGGACTTTTATTAAAATATAAACTGTGGACAAACTGTGGACATTTTTTAAAATATAAACTGTGGACAAACTGTGGACTTTTATTAAAATATAAACTGTGGACAAACTGTGGACATTTTTTAAAATATAAACTGTGGACAAACTGTGGACTTTTATTAAAAATATAAACTGTGGACAAACTGTGGACTTTTATTAAAATATAAACTGTGGACAAACTGTGGACTTTTATTAAAATATAAACTGTGGACAAACTGTGGACATTTTTAAAATATAAACTGTGGACAAACTGTGGACATTTATTAAAATATAAACTGTGGACAAACTGTGGACTTTTATTAAAATATAAACTGTGGACAAACTGTGGACATTTATTAAAATATAAACTGTGGACAAACTGTGGACATTTTATTAAAATATAAACTGTGGACAAACTGTGGACATTTTTATTAAAATATAAACTGTGGACAAACTGTGGACATTTATTAAAATATAAACTGTGGACAAACTGTGGACTTTTATTAAAATATAAACTGTGGACAAACTGTGGACAATTCTTAAAATATAAACTGTGGACAAACTGTGGACATTTATTAAAATATAAACTGTGGACAAACTGTGGACTTTTATTAAAATATAAACTGTGGACAAACTGTGGACCATTCTTAAAATATAAACTGTGGACAAACTGTGGACTTTTATTAAAATATAAACTGTGGACAAACTGTGGACTTTTATTAAAATATAAACTGTGGACAAACTGTGGACATTTTTAAAATATAAACTGTGGACAAACTGTGGACTTTTATTAAAATATAAACTGTGGACAAACTGTGGACATTTTTAAAAATATAAACTGTGGACAAACTGTGGACATTTATTAAAATATAAACTGTGGACAAACTGTGGACTTTTATTAAAATATAAACTGTGGACAAACTGTGGACATTTTTAAAATATAAACTGTGGACAAACTGTGGACTTTTATTAAAATATAAACTGTGGACAAACTGTGGACATTTCTTAAAATATAAACTGTGGACAAACTGTGGACTTTTATTAAAATATAAACTGTGGACAAACTGTGGACTTTTATTAAAATATAAACTGTGGACAAACTGTGGACCATTTTTAAAATATAAACTGTGGACAAACTGTGGACTTTTATTAAAATATAAACTGTGGACAAACTGTGGACAATTTTTAAAATATAAACTGTGGACAAACTGTGGACATTTATTAAAATTATAAACTGTGGACAAACTGTGGACATTTATTAAAATATAAACTGTGGACAAACTGTGGACATTTATTAAAATATAAACTGTGGACAAACTGTGGACATTTATTAAAATATAAACTGTGGACAAACTGTGGACATTTATTAAAATATAAACTGTGGACAAACTGTGGACTTTTATTAAAATATAAACTGTGGACAAACTGTGGACATTTATTAAAATATAAACTGTGGACAAACTGTGGACATTTTTAAAATATAAACTGTGGACAAACTGTGGACTTTTATTAAAATATAAACTGTGGACAAACTGTGGACATTTATTAAAATATAAACTGTGGACAAACTGTGGACATTTATTAAAATATAAACTGTGGACAAACTGTGGACATTTATTAAAATATAAACTGTGGACAAACTGTGGACATTTCTTAAAATATAAACTGTGGACAAACTGTGGACTTTTATTAAAATATAAACTGTGGACAAACTGTGGACTTTTATTAAAATATAAACTGTGGACAAACTGTGGACATTTTTAAAATATAAACTGTGGACAAACTGTGGACATTTATTAAAATATAAACTGTGGACAAACTGTGGACATTTTTTAAAATATAAACTGTGGACAAACTGTGGACTTTTATTAAAATATAAACTGTGGACAAACTGTGGACATTTTTTTAAAATATAAACTGTGGACAAACTGTGGACTTTTATTAAAATATAAACTGTGGACAAACTGTGGACTATTCTTAAAATATAAACTGTGGACAAACTGTGGACATTTTTTAAAATATAAACTGTGGACAAACTGTGGACTTTTATTAAAATATAAACTGTGGACAAACTGTGGACATTTTTAAAATTATAAACTGTGGACAAACTGTGGACTTTTATTAAAATATAAACTGTGGACAAACTGTGGACATTTTTTAAAATATAAACTGTGGACAAACTGTGGACTTTTTTAAAATATAAACTGTGGACAAACTGTGGACTTTTATTAAAATATAAACTGTGGACAAACTGTGGACTTTTATTAAAATATAAACTGTGGACAAACTGTGGACTTTTATTAAAATATAAACTGTGGACAAACTGTGGACTTTTATTAAAATATAAACTGTGGACAAACTGTGGACATTTTTAAAATATAAACTGTGGACAAACTGTGGACATTTATTAAAATATAAACTGTGGACAAACTGTGGACTTTTATTAAAATATAAACTGTGGACAAACTGTGGACATTTATTAAAATATAAACTGTGGACAAACTGTGGACATTTATTAAAATATAAACTGTGGACAAACTGTGGACTTTTATTAAAATATAAACTGTGGACAAACTGTGGACATTTCTTAAAATATAAACTGTGGACAAACTGTGGACATTTTATTAAAATATAAACTGTGGACAAACTGTGGACTTTTATTAAAATATAAACTGTGGACAAACTGTGGACTTTTATTAAAATATAAACTGTGGACAAACTGTGGACATTTCTTAAAATATAAACTGTGGACAAACTGTGGACATTTTTTAAAATATAAACTGTGGACAAACTGTGGACTTTTATTAAAATATAAACTGTGGACAAACTGTGGACATTTATTAAAATATAAACTGTGGACAAACTGTGGACTTTTATTAAAATATAAACTGTGGACAAACTGTGGACCATTCTTAAAATATAAACTGTGGACAAACTGTGGACTTTTATTAAAATATAAACTGTGGACAAACTGTGGACATTTTTTAAAATATAAACTG
The DNA here is from genome assembly GCA_018150345.1 of Drosophila equinoxialis. NCBI lineage: Eukaryota > Metazoa > Arthropoda > Insecta > Diptera > Drosophilidae > Drosophila > Drosophila equinoxialis. Next base: position 121,368 of record JAECWI010000552.1, read on the forward strand.
TGGACAAACTGTGGACTTTTATTAAAATATAAACTGTGGACAAACTGTGGACATTTATTAAAATATAAACTGTGGACAAACTGTGGACTTTTATTAAAATATAAACTGTGGACAAACTGTGGACATTTATTAAAATATAAACTGTGGACAAACTGTGGACTTTTATTAAAATATAAACTGTGGACAAACTGTGGACATTTTTATTAAAATATAAACTGTGGACAAACTGTGGACTTTTATTAAAATATAAACTGTGGACAAACTGTGGACATTTATTAAAATATAAACTGTGGACAAACTGTGGACATTTTTTAAAATATAAACTGTGGACAAACTGTGGACTTTTATTAAAATATAAACTGTGGACAAACTGTGGACATTTATTAAAATATAAACTGTGGACAAACTGTGGACATTTATTAAAATATAAACTGTGGACAAACTGTGGACTTTTTTTAAAATATAAACTGTGGACAAACTGTGGACTTTTATTAAAATATAAACTGTGGACAAACTGTGGCAAATGACTTTTATTAAAATATAAACTGTGGACAAACTGTGGACATTTTTAAAATATAAACTGTGGACAAACTGTGGACATTTATTAAAATATAAACTGTGGACAAACTGTGGACTTTTATTAAAATATAAACTGTGGACAAACTGTGGACATTTATTAAAATATAAACTGTGGACAAACTGTGGACATTTTTTAAAATATAAACTGTGGACAAACTGTGGACCATTATTAAAATATAAACTGTGGACAAACTGTGGACATTTTAAAATATAAACTGTGGACAAACTGTGGACTTTTATTAAAATATAAACTGTGGACAAACTGTGGACTTTTATTAAAATATAAACTGTGGACAAACTGTGGACATTTATTAAAATATAAACTGTGGACAAACTGTGGACTTTTATTAAAATATAAACTGTGGACAAACTGTGGACATTTATTAAAATATAAACTGTGGACAAACTGTGGACTTTTATTAAAATATAAACTGTGGACAAACTGTGGACATTTATTAAAATATAAACTGTGGACAAACTGTGGACATTTCTTAAAATATAAACTGTGGACAAACTGTGGACTTTTATTAAAATATAAACTGTGGACAAACTGTGGACATTTATTAAAATATAAACTGTGGACAAACTGTGGACTTTTATTAAAATATAAACTGTGGACAAACTGTGGACTTTTATTAAAATATAAACTGTGGACAAACTGTGGACAATTCTTAAAATATAAACTGTGGACAAACTGTGGACATTTTATTAAAATATAAACTGTGGACAAACTGTGGACATTTATTAAAATATAAACTGTGGACAAACTGTGGACTTTTATTAAAATATAAACTGTGGACAAACTGTGGACATTTATTAAAATATAAACTGTGGACAAACTGTGGACATTTATTAAAATATAAACTGTGGACAAACTGTGGACTTTTATTAAAATATAAACTGTGGACAAACTGTGGACATTTTTAAAAATATAAACTGTGGACAAACTGTGGACATTTATTAAAATATAAACTGTGGACAAACTGTGGACATTTATTAAAATATAAACTGTGGACAAACTGTGGACTTTTATTAAAATATAAACTGTGGACAAACTGTGGACATTTATTAAAATATAAACTGTGGACAAACTGTGGACTTTTATTAAAATATAAACTGTGGACAAACTGTGGACATTTATTAAAATATAAACTGTGGACAAACTGTGGACATTTTATTAAAATATAAACTGTGGACAAACTGTGGACATTATTAAAATATAAACTGTGGACAAACTGTGGACATTTATTAAAATATAAACTGTGGACAAACTGTGGACATTTATTAAAATATAAACTGTGGACAAACTGTGGAAATTTTTAAAATATAAACTGTGGACAAACTGTGGACTTTTATTAAAAATATAAACTGTGGACAAACTGTGGACTTTTATTAAAATATAAACTGTGGACAAACTGTGGACATTTTTAAAATATAAACTGTGGACAAACTGTGGACATTTTTTAAAATATAAACTGTGGACAAACTGTGGACATTTATTAAAATATAAACTGTGGACAAACTGTGGACATTCTTATAAAATATAAACTGTGGACAAACTGTGGACATTTTATTAAAATATAAACTGTGGACAAACTGTGGACATTTTTAATAAAATATAAACTGTGGACAAACTGTGGACTTTTATTAAAATATAAACTGTGGACAAACTGTGGACATTTATTAAAATATAAACTGTGGATAAACTATTTTTAAAATATTAAACTGTGGACTTTTAAAATATGGTTATTAAAATTAAACTGTGGACAAACTGTGGACATTTTTAAAATTTTAAACTGTGGACAAACTGTGGACTTTATTACCAGGCAATATCGCATTATCACCTGCGCCGCTATATACTGTAAATCGGTAGGCATATCCAAAAGAATCACATAGGACAAATAATTTAATACCCCACTTGTGGTTTATTGGGCATGTATTACCGCAAATGGTAAGCCATTTTTGTGCTGCACATTTGGTCGTCAACGCATAATCGAGCTTGCTTAGGCACGGAGTCAAATCTTTCATTCAAAATGTCAATAACTCTTCGCGTGCGAAATAGTGGACTGGTAGCCAGGTCTACCCTTTTTGATTCGCTTACCCTCGTCACACAATGAGAAGTATTTCTTAATTGCTTCAAATTTGCTACGGGTCATACAGGTTTGTATGGGTGCAAATGCATTTGCCCCAGTAACTTTTCAAATTAGGGTAGCGATATATAGACATGTAAATTAAAAATTCCTATATAGTGATGAATAATCTTCCGTTGTTATCTTAAACTTGTTGGCAATATTGTCCTTATACAAAGCGCATTGCTCTCGACGATTATACTTATAATGTCCGAGTTTAAAAAATAACAAAAATAGTTGAAACGGAGTTTTCAGATCAGTTATTTTGATGGCAACGAAGAGTCGCCTTGAAAAGCAACATTGTTTATGTGCAATTGCATAGATTGCTGTCGCCACATAACTTTACTAGGTTCCTTTATAATTGATTCGATACCTATTCATAAATAAATTAATGAGTTGTATTACAAATCAAAGTAATGATTTGCTTACCAAGCCCATTAAAACCACCAGAAGACGGTAAAGATACAGGTGTTGCTCCTTCAATAACTGGCAATGGTGATCGAGGCCTCTTCGAGTTTCTTTTCGGGAAGGCTCATGGCTCTGCACACAGTATTTTCATTGTTTTCAATATTACTTCACATTAAGGATACAGTAGAGAAATCTTCTAATGCAGTGTTAGCTGCCTCTGCCACGTCTTCATCCTCGTCGTCACCCGAAATACTGAAATGTCCACATCCAACGGGACTGATTCGAATAACTCCAGCAGTTGTTCATCCGTCAAATCAGACCATTTATAACGAGTTTCAAAAGCCATTATTCA